>JAUPMG010074051.1:0-13070 GCA_031762675.1 Pachysandra terminalis
GTCAGCTAACTCAAATTGGGATTTTTACTTATTTATTCCCGCAATATTTTGAAATTGCCGGAATTACCGAGTTAAGGGAAATTTCCCGAATCGCTTAATTTTCTGAAGTTGGACCTATGGATTGAAGTCAGGTTCTATTGTCTTCTAATCTAAGTGATTAGCAAGATGATCATAATTATCTGAATTAATTATGCCATGAAGCGTAATAAATTCAATAGTCCGAACTCGGGAAATTACACATATCAAATCTCAACTATACATAAAGACCTTCATTACACAAATCAATCAACATACTTGAATTAATTCTAGAAAACCGCAATTAATTATAAGAACTAATAGGATTATAATAAAATACATTAAACTTAAATCTAAACGTGCTTAATTATGAAGACATAAAATAATTCACAATATACTATTCAATCCACAAATTCAATATACTATAGGATCACCTTAAACTGTTCAGATCATGCCTAAAATCATCAAATCATGCATTCCATCTTATATCTGTAGCATCGTTAAGATGTATGGATATACCTATCGTAAAATTGATGGGAATCCCTACATTATCTTCCGGGTATCTAATCCACCGCATAGTAGTAGTCGTCTTCGAGTTTTTCCCATCACTTTAAGTGCTTATTTTACCAAAGTTCTTCTTCCCTTATTCTCTCCTTCACCTTCTTCTTCATCTTCTTCATGCCTGTCTTATCCTAACTCTTCTTCCTCTTCTTTCTCCTTAGCTTTTCTAGCTCTCTTCTTCTTGCAGTATATTTTTCTACTCTTCTACTTCTCTCTCTCTCTCTCTCTCTCTCTCTCTCTCTCTCTCTCTTCTCTTCTTTTATTTTCCTCTAGGTCTCCTCATTCTCTCTTTTTTTTTCTTCTACAGAACCAAAAACGAGAACCCTCTTACTCACCTTGTTTCGGACGTGTAAAGATAGGGAGAACCTCTCCCTTTTTTAACTCCCTAGCTTTTAGGAGTTTCAATCCTACTGCAATAGTGTTTTCTTAATTATCCTTATTTAAATTTGAATTTTTAATTCTACACTGAAAGAATCGATCATATTAGTTTGGTTTTAGTTTCCCTTACTTAACCTCATTATTAGTCTTAATTAAATAATTAGATAGGTTCTGATTGGGTCTTAACTCCATCTAAATTAAGGTTCATGTCAGATTCGAATTAAAGGTCTAGCCCATTTTAATTTAAAGGTCAAGGTCTAATTAGATTTGATCTTTATTTAATCATGTAAGTTACCCAATTATTTTTCATATTTACTAATTAGTCCAGTTAAGCATAAGTTTTGCATATAATCTCAATTATGTAATTAGTAGAATAATTAAGATTAACTCAATAATCACTAAGTTGGGTTCGGGTCTTTACATTCTCCCCCCGTTTAGGATATTTTGTCCTCGAAATTACTAGTGAAACATTATTTGAATATTAAAACATTAGTAGGAGTCTATGGAATTCAAATGTGGAGCTAAAACTAAGGATTTCATTAAACTAGGGACAGTAAGTACATCAGGGTCCTGCATTATCTTCTTCTTTCTGCCATACGTAGATGGCTACACCAAAAAAAAAAAAAAGAAAACAAGAACAAAAATGGAAATGCAACTACCAACTAAGTCATGTAAAAAAAAAAATCTATAGAGAGTGTCCCCTACTGGATCGAGATGCTGTGGTGGTGAGACTAAGACTGCATCAGTTTCCTTGCAGCCTCTGAACATATTCTGAACAAATAGAAATTCCTTCTCAACGGTTGCCCGAATCTTGGACACTTCTTGCCTACTCTGTCGGATCTCCTCCTCCAAGGCAGTCAACCTGACCTCCACGGTGAACGGATCTATACGAGGCGTCGAAGATGAAGATGCTCCTGGGTGGTGTTCAGAAGGAACGCCTTGACGCTCTTCTCGAATCTCAATGGGCACTTGTGGTAGGTTCACCCCGACCTATCTTGTCAGTTTCATCTTATTCATTTTGGACACTCCGAATGGGAGATTGGTCTCCCAGGCTTGTGAGGAAGGTATTAGAATGCCCCAAAACTCACCCACAGCACACATTAGGCAAGCAAATAGCAAGGCACCTCTCCTTCAGCTCCTCACATATCGAATGATATGTGCGATGATCAAAGATGGGAGGCAAAGCCTCGTGTTTATGGCCAGTTGGTGACGCGTAAAGGCCATGAACAAGGTGAGTTCAATAAAGTTCCCCGAGAGAGGGTAAACGATAGTGATAAAAAGCTTGTGGAGGATACGGTAGGTGGGTGAGAGCTTGGAGGCTCCAAGCTAGTTGTCATCATTCCATGGCACTCTCCACCCACAAATGACCTTGGTGATCTCGATATTTTCTTCTTCGGGGATGGTTGCGTGGGCATTACTCACGGGTACATTCATCAATTTAGAAACCAATGCTAGGTTGAGGTATTTGGTGATACCATAAAGATTGAAGGTGATGATCATGGAGTCGAAGTTTGTGGAGGTGATGTGAGAGTACAACTCCATGGCTACGGATGGGTGTGCCAATCCAACCTAGTTGAGGATGGGTTCCTATCCTATGGCTCGTAGTGCTTCCACTACTCCATAGTTTTCCAAGACTGTTCGGTTTTCACGTTTTTCAATGATCAATTTCTTTCCCTTGAATTCGTTGGGTTGAGTTGCTTCCACTACCAAGACTCGAGTTCATGGGTTTGGCATGACGATGAGTGGAGGTGAATCCTCTCTCTCGGGGTAAGATGGGTTGTATGGTGGAGGAGGAAGTTGAGCTTGAGATCTCCTTAATGAACAGGATTTTGTGACTCTAGCCTTCTTGCTAGGGCCTTGATTGTGTTTGGTTCTAACAATGGTTGAAAGAAATATGGAACGAACTTGAGAAGAATAGAAGATCTTACCGATTTGGAGATTGATTGGATTGCCTCCTATGGAGTTGGAAGAGGTTCTTGGGAAGCTTGAAGATGCCCTAGTAGAGAGTAGGAAATTTCTTTGAGAAAAAAGAAACCTAGGTTTCATTTTCTCCCTTATTTGAGCTTCTCGGTACGTGTCAGTAGCACACTCGGTAGATCCTTGCATCTGCCGAGACTTCTACCGAATTTAAAATTACTCAATTTTTAATTTTTAAAATTTTTCTATAATTGTTTTAAACAATTTTCTATAAAAATATCCTTCTATTACCAGGTGTATTTTTATTTAAAATTATGTAACATTATCGGGTCAGTTCTAAGGTCTGGTTGATTTAATAATCTGATTTTTGAAGTATAAGTATTTGTTTTATAGTTCAATTGTTTAATTTAGCAATGTTTCTCAATATAATATAATTTCTTTTATTTATTCACCTTCTCCTAGAATTCCCTTATTAAATTTATTTTTCCATATTAAGGTTCATTGAACCAGTGTTTTACCAGAGTTCTTAACCTTATTCTTCTTATGGGCTAATGCTTGGTACTCGCTAGGGATTCTCTACCGACAGTTCACTGTGGTTCTAACCAGCAGTCACCTAGTCTAGTTTATGTCATTATACAGGTAATGTTACTTCTTACCTAATTAAGGTTCACATTAAAGTTTCACAATTCATCCTAAATTTTATGCACCCTCCCATACAAATTTTTCGGTTCAATATGTCTTCATACATCTGGTTTTGGATCAAGTATTATCATACCGTAAGAGTATGCTATGTCAAACAATATAATTAACATCCCAAGTAATTGGAATTTATTTATAATTCATTGAATGAATCTTAACTTAACAAGTCTTAAAGTTCTCATGCTAATGTCTCTTTATACATGCAACAGTCACTTAAATAACTATCACTGTTTACAGTATAATTAATATTCAACATTTACTTCAATGTAAATTTCATTCTAGCCAGGCAATTCACAAGAAGCATTTAGTTCAAACAATTCACATATAGTACTCCATATACTATACACACGTAGGTACATAGCATACCACATCATTTAATCACATATTATCTTCAAATCAACAAAAACTTAATCAAACCTCAACCTATCAAATCTAGACTATACATATAGATTTTCATTACACAAATCAATCAACATACTTGAATTAATTCCGGAAAATCACAATTAATTATAAGAACTCATAGGATTATCACAAAATGCATTAAACTTAAATCTAAACATGCTTAATCATGTAGACATACAATCATTCCCAATATATTATTCAATCCTCAAATACAATATACTTTAAGATCACATTAAACTGTTCAGATCATGCCTAAAATTGTCAAATCATGCATTCTAACTTAAATCTATAGTATCGTTATGATCTATGGATATAACTATCGTAAAATCGATGGGAATCCCTACCTTATCTTCCGGGTATCTAATCCACCGCCTTGTAGGAGTCGTCTTCGAGTTTTGTTGGTCTCTTCAGGTCTGTTTTACCAAAGTCCTTCTTCCCTTATCCTCTGCTTCACCTTCTTCATATCTGTCGTATCCTACCTTTTTTTCCTCTTCTTTCTCCTTAGCGTTTCTAGAACTCTTCTTCTTACAGTATGTTTTTCTCTTCCTTTCTTCTCTCTCTCTCTCTCTCTCTCTCTCTCTCTCTCTCCCTTTCTTTTTTCCTACAGAACCAAAAACTAGAACCCTCTTCCTCTCTCTGTAATGGACGTTTGAAGCTAGGCAGAATCTCTCTCTCTCTCTCTCTCTCTCTCTCTCTCTCTCTCTCTCTCTTCACTTCCAAGGTATTAGGAGTTTCAATCCTACTGCAATACTATTTTCTTAATTATCCTTATTTAAATTTAAATTTAAATTTTAAATTCTCCACTGAAAGAATCAATCATACTAGTTTTGTTTAAATTTTCCTTACTTAACCTCATTATTGATCTTAATTACATAGTTAGATAGGTTTTGATTGGATTTTGATTGGGGCTTAAGTCCAACTAATTTAAGGTCCATCTTAGATTTGAATTAAAGGACCAGTTCATTTGAATTTAAATGTCCAGGTATTATTAGATTTGATCTTTATTTTATTATGTAAGTTGCCCAATTATTTTCCATATTTACTAATTAGTCCAGTTCAGCTATAAGTTTTGCAAGTAATCCCAGTTATGAAATTATTAGATTAATTAGGATTAACTCACTAATCACTTAGCTGGGTCCGGGTCATTATATTCACCCCCCTTTAATTTAAATATCCAGTAATTATTAGATTTGAATATTAAAACAATAGTAGGAGTCTATGGAATTCGAATGTGGAGCTGAAACTAAGGATTTCATTAAACTAGGAACAGTAAGTACATCAGGGTCCTAATTTATCTTCTTCTTTCTGCAATACGCAGATGGCTACACCGAAAAAAAAAACAACAATAAAAAGGGAAATGCAACTACCAAGTAAGACATGTAAAACAAAATCTATAGAGAGTGTCCCCTACGAAATACAGATGCTGACGGTGGTGAGACTGAGACTGCATCAGTCGCCATGCAGTCACTGAACATATTCTGAAAGAATAGAAGTGCCTTCTCCATGGTTGCTCGAAGCTTGGACACTTCTTGCATGCTTTGTCGGATCTACTCCTCCAAGGCAGTCAACTTGGCCTCCACGGTGATCAGATTTGTTGGAGGTACCGAAGATGAAGATGCTCCTGGGTGGTTTTCAGAAGGAACGCCTTGAGGCCCTTCTCCAATCTCAAAGGGCGCTTGTGGTTGGTTTTCCCTGACCAATCTTGGCATTTTCATCTTGTTCATTTTGGTCGCTCCGAATGGGGGACTGGTCTCACCGATTTGTGGGGCAGGTATCGGAATGCCCTAGAACTCGCCCACAACACACATTAGGCAAGCAAATGGCAAGGCCCCTATCCTTCGACTCCTCACATATCGAATGATATGTGCGATGATCAAAGATGGGAGGCACAGCCTCGTGCCTATGGCCACTTGGTGAAGTGTAGAGGCCATGAACGGGGTGAGTTGATTCACGTCCCCAAGCGAGGGTAAACATCAGTGATGAAAAGCTTGTGGCGGATACGGTAGGTGGGTGAGAGCTTGGAGGCGCGAAGCGTGTTGTCATCATTCCCTGGCACTCATTTGCGACAAATGACCTCGGTTATCTCGATCTTTTCTTCTTCGTTGGGTTTGAGGATGGGTGCATAGGCATTATTCATGGGTACAGTCATCAATCTAGAAACCAATGCTAGGTTGAGGTGTTTGGTGATGCCACAAAGATTGAAGATGATGGTCATGGAGTCGAAGCCTGTGGAGGTGATGTGAGAGTACATCTCCATGGCTACGGATGGGTGTGTCAATCCTCCCCAGTCGAGGATGGGTTCCCATCCTATGGCACGTAGTGCTTCCACTACGCCATAGTTTTCCAAGACCGTTCGGTTTGCCCGTTTTTCAATGAGCAATTTCTTGCCCTCATATTCATTGGGCTTAGTTGCTTCCACTACCGGGACTCGAGTTCCAGGGTTTGGTATGAAGTTGGATGCAGGTGAATCCTCTCCCTCGAGGTAGGATGGGTCGTATGGTGAAGGAGGAAGTGGACCGTGAGATCTCCTTGATGAAGAGGTTTAAGTGACTCTAGCCTTCTTGCAAGGGCCTTGAGTGTGTTTGATTCAAACCATGGTCGAAAGAAATTTGGAATGAACTTGAGAAGAGTGGAAGATCTTACTGATTCGGAGATCGATTGGATTGCCTCCTATGGAGTTGGACGAAGTTCTTGGGAAGCTTGAAGATGCACTTGTAGAGAGTAGGTAATTTCTTTGAGTATGATGAAACCAAGGTGTGATTTTCTCCCTTATTTAAGCTTCTCCGTACGCCTCGGTAGATCCTTGCATCTGCCGAGACATCTATCGAATTCTAAATTACTTAATATTCAATTTTAAATTTTTTTTAATTTTTCTATAATTGTTCTCAAGAATTTTCTATAAAAATATTCTTCTATTGCCAAGTGTATTTTTATTTAAAATTACGTTAAGTTATCAGGTCAGTTCCAAGGTCTGGTTGATTTAATAGTCTGATTTGTTAAGCATAAGTATTAGTTTTATAGTTTAATTGGTTAATTTAGCAATTTTTATCATTATAATATAATTTTTACTAATTATTCACCTTCTCCTAGAATTCCCCTATTAAATTTATTTTTCAATATTAAGGTTCCTTGAACTAGTGTTTTATCAGAGGAGTTCTTAGCCTTACTCTTCCTATGCGCTAACACTTGGTATTCGCTAGAGTTTCTCAATCGACAGTTAACCATGGTTCTACCCAGCAGTCACCTAGTCTAGTTTATGTCTTTATACAGGTAATGTTACTTCTTACCAAACTAAGGTTCACATTAAAGTTTCACAATTCATCCTAAATTTAATGCACCCTCCCATACAAATTTCTGAGTTCAATATGTCTTCATACATCAGGTTTTGGGTCAAGTATCATTCCTATCCTAAGAGTATGCTATGTCAAACAATATACTTAACGTCCCAAGTAATTGGAAATTATTTATAATTCATTGAATTTATCCTAACTTAATAAGTCTCTAAGTTCTCATGCTAATGTCTCTTTATACATGCAACAATCACTTAAATAACTTTCACTGTTTACAATATAATTAATATTCAACATTTAATTCAATGTAAATTCATTCTAGCCAGGCAATTCACAAGAAGCACTTAGTTCAAACAATTCACATATAGTACTCCATATACTATTCACACATAGGTACATAGCATACCACATCATTTAATCACATATTATCTTCAAATCAACAAAAACTTAATCAAACCTCAACCTATCAAATCTAGACTATACATATAGATTTTCATTACACAAATCAATCAACATACTTGAATTAATTTCAGAAAATCGCAATTAATTATAAGAACTCATAGGGTTATCACAAAATACATTAAACTTAAACCTAAACATTCTTAATCATGTAGATATACAATCATTCACAATATATTATTCAATCCTCAAATACAATATACTATAAGATCACATTAAACTGTTCAGATCATGCCTAAAATCATCAAATCATGCATTTCAACTAATATCTATAGCATTGTTAAGATTTATGGATATAACTATCATAAAATCGATGGGAATCCCTACCTTTTCTTCCGGGTATCTAATCCACCGCCTAGTAAGAGTCTTCGTCTAGTTTTTCCCATCTCTTATGGGATTGTTTTACCAAAGTCCTTCTTCCCTTATCCTCCCATTCACCTTCTTCTTCATCTTCTTCATGCTTGTCGTATATAACCTCTTCTTGCTCTTCGTTCTCCTTAGCTTTTCTAGCTCTCGTCTTCTTACAGTATATTTTTCTCTACTTTTCTTCTCTCTCTCCCTCTCTCTCTTTTCTCTTCTTTTCCTCTAGGTCTCCTCATTCTCTATTTTTTTTTTCTGCAGAACCAAAAACTAGAACCCTCTTCCTCTCTCTGTTTTGGACGTGTGAAGCTAGGGAGAATCTCTCTCTCTCTCTCTCTCTTCACCTCCTAGCTTTAAGGAGTTTCAATCCTACTGCAATACCATTTTCTTAACTATCCTTATTTAAATTTGAATTTTGAATTCTCCACTAGAAGAATTGATCCTAATAGTTTTGTTTTAGTTTTCCTTACTTAACCTCATTATTAATCTTAATTACATAATTAGATAGCTTCTTATTGGGTCGTAAGTTCAACTAAATTAAGGTCCATGTCAGATTCGAATAAAAGGTGTAGCCCATTTTAATTTAAAGGTCTAGGTCTAATTAGTTTTGATCATTATTTAATTATGTAAGTTACCCAATTATTTTCCAAATTTACTAATTAGTCCATTTCAGCGATAAGTTTTGCCTATAATCCCAATTATGTAATTAGTAGATTAATTAGGATTACCTCACTAATCACTTAGCTGGGTACAGGTCATTACATTCTCCTCCACTTTAGGATATTTTTCCCTCGAAATTACTAGTGAAACATTATTCAAATATTAAAACATTAGTAGGAGTCTATGGAATTCGAATGTGGAGCTGAAACTAAGGATTTCATTAAACTTGGAATAGTAAGTACATTAGGGTCCTACTTTATCTTCTTCTTTCTGCCATAAGCAGATGGCTACACCAAAAAAAAAATAAGAACAAAAATGGAAATGCAACTACCAACTAAGACATGTAAAACAAAATCATAGAGTGTCCCCTACGGGATCGGGAAGCTAATGGTAGTGAGACTGAGACTGCATCAGTCGCCTTGCAGCCACTAAAAATATTTTGAAAGAATAGAAGTGCTTCTCCACGGTTGCCCCAAGCTTGGACACTTCTTGCCTGCTTTGCCGTATCCCCACCTCCAAGGCACTCAACCAGGCCTCCACGGTGATCGGATGTGTAGGAGGTGCCGAAGATGAAGATGCTCCTGGGTGGTGTTAAGAACAAACGCCTTGAGGCTCTTATTGAATCTCACAGGGTTATTGTGGTTGGTTTGCCCCAAACAGTCTTGGCACTTTCATCTTGTTCATGTTGGTCGCTCCGAATGGGGGATTGGTCTCGCTGGCTTATGGGGCAGGTAACGGAATGCCTTAGAACTCGCCCACAACACACATTACGCAAGACCCCTCTCCTTCGGCTTCTCATATATCGAATGATATGTGTGAAGATCAAAGATGGGAGGTAGAGTCTAGTGCCTTTGGCCACTTGGTGAAGTGTAGAGGCCATGAACAGGGTGAGTTTTGTCGTGCTCCCCGAGCGAGGGTAAACGTTAGGGAAAAAATGCTTGTGGAAGATACGGTAGGTGGGTGAGAGCTTGGAGGCGCTAAGCGAGTTGTCATCATTCCATGGCACTCTCCTGCTACAAATGACCTTGGTGATCTCAATCTTTTCTTCTTCGTTGGGTTCGGGGATGGTTGCATGGGCATTATTAATGGGTACATTCATCAATCTAGAAACGAATGCCGGGTTGAGGTATTTGGTCATGGAGTCGAAGTCAGTGGAGGTGATGTGAGAGTACATCTCCATGGCAACGGATGGGTGTGCCAAT
Organism: Pachysandra terminalis; assembly: GCA_031762675.1. Classification (NCBI taxonomy): domain Eukaryota; kingdom Viridiplantae; phylum Streptophyta; class Magnoliopsida; order Buxales; family Buxaceae; genus Pachysandra; species Pachysandra terminalis. The sequence goes on from JAUPMG010074051.1 coordinate 9,944, forward strand.
CCACCCCAGTCGAGGATTGGTTCCCATCCTATGGCTTGTAGTGCTTCCACTAAGCCATAGTTTTCCAAGACCGTTCAATCTGCCCGTTTTTCAATGAGCAATTTCTTGCCCTCATATTCGTGGGGCTCAGTTGCTTTCACTATCGGAACTCAAGTTCTAGGGTTTGGCATGATGCTGGGTGGAGGTGAATCCTCTCTCTCTCGTGGTAGGATGGGTCGTATGGTAGAGGAGGAAGTGGAGCTTGAGATCTCCTTGATGAAGAGGATTTAGTTACTTTAGCCGTCTTGCTAGGGCCTTGAGTGTGTTTGGTTCTAACCATGGTTGAAAGAAATATGGAATGAACTTGAGATGAATGGAAGATATTACCACTTTGGAGATCGATTGGATTGCCTCCTATGGAGTTGGAAGAGGTTCTTGGGAAGGTTGAAGATGCCCTAGTAGAGAGTAGGAAATTTCTTTGAGAAAGGTGAAACCTAGGTTTAATTTTCTCCCTTATTTAAACTTCTTGGTACGTCTCGGTAGCACGGTCGGTAGATCCTTGCATCTGACGAGACATCTACCGAATTCGAAATTACATAGTTTTTATTTTTTAAAATTATTTAAAATATTTTTATAATTGTTCTCAATAAATTTATATTAAAATATCCTTCTATTACCACGTGTATTTTTATTTAAAATTACGTTAATTTATCGTGTTAGTTCCTAGGTCTAGTTGATTTAATAGTCGGATTTCATAAGCATAAGTATTTGTTTTATAGTTCAATTGTTTAATTTAGCAAAGTTTCTCTTTATATTATAGTTTGATTTAAGTATTCACCTTCTCCTAGAATTCGCTTATTAAATTTATTTTTCCTTATTAAGGTTCAATCAACCAATGTTTTACCCGAGGAGTTCTTAGCCATACTCTTCATATGCGCTAACGCTTGGTATTCGCTAGTGTTTCTCAACCGACAGTTAACCGTGGTTCTACCCAGCAATCACCTTGTCTAGTTTTTGTATTTATACACGTAATCTTATACTTACCTAACTAATGTTCACATTAAAGTTTCACAATTCATCCTAAATTTAATACACCCTCCCATACAAATTTTTGGGTTCAATATGTCTTCATTCATCAGGTTTTGGGTCAAGTATCATCATATCCTAAGAGTATGCTATTTCAAACAATATAATTAACATCCCAAGTAATTGGAATTTCTTTATAATTCATTGAATGAATCCTTACTTAACAAGTCTCAAAGTTCTCATGCTAATGTCTCTTTATTCATGCAACAGTCACTTAAATAACTATCAGTGTTTACAGTATAATTAATATTTCAAAATTTACTTCAATGTAAATTTCATGCTATTCAGGCAATTCACGAGAATCACTTAGTTCAAACAACTCACATATAGTACTCCATATACTATTCACACATAGTTACATAACATAGCACATCATCTAATCACATATTATTTTCAAATCATGAAAAACTTAATCAAACATCAACCGATCAAATCTCGACTATACATATAGATCTTCATTACACAAATCAACCGACATACTTGAATTAAGTCCAGAAAATCACTATTAATTATAAGAACTCATAGGATTATCACAAAATACATTAAACTGAAATCCAAACATGCTTAATCATGTAGACATACAATCTTTCACAATATATTATTCAATCCTCAAATATAATATACTATAAGATCACATTAAACTGTTCAGATCGTGCCTAAAATCATCAAATCATGCATTCCTACTTATATCTATAGCATCATTAAGATCAATGGCTATAACTATCGTAAATGCAGTGGGAATCATGACCTTATCTTTCGGGATTCTAATCCACCGCCTAGTAGTTGTCTTCTTTAAGTTTTTCCCGTCACTTAAGGGCTTGTTTTACCGAAGTCCTTCTTCCCTTATCCCCTCCTTCACCTTCTTCTTCACTTTCATCTTCTTCATGCCTGTAGTTTCCTACCTCTTTTTCCTCTTCTTTCTCCTTAGCTTTTCTAGCACTCTTCTTCTTACAGTATATTTTTCTCTTCTTTTCTTCTCTCTCTCTCTCTCTCTCTCTCTCTCTCTCTCTCTTTCTCTCTCTACTTTTCCTCTAAGTCTCCTCATTTTCTCTTTTTGTTTTTCTTCTGTAGAGCCAAAAACCAAGACCCTCTTCCTCTCTCTGTTTTGGACGTGTGAAGTTAGGGAGAATCTCTCTCTCTCTCTCTCTCTCTCTCTCTCTCTCTCTTCACTTCCAAGCTTTTAGGAGTTTCAATCCTACTACAATACTGTTTTCTTAATTATCCTTTTTTAAATTTGAATTTTGAATTCTCCACTGAAAGATTCGATGATATTAAGTTTGTTTTAGTTTTCCCTACTTAATCTCATTATAAATCATCATTACATAATTAGATAGGTTCTGATTGGATCTTAAGTCCAACTAAATTATGGTCCGTGTCAGATTCAAATTAATGGTCCAGCTCATTTTAATTTAGAGGGCTAGGTCTAATTTGATTTGATCTTTATTTAATTATGTAAATTTCTCAATTATTTTCCTTATTTACTAATTAGTCCAATTCAGCTATAAGTTTTGCATGTAATCTCAGTTATGTAATTAGTAGATTAATTTAGGATTAACTCACTCATCACTAAGCTGGGTCCGGGTCATTATTCAATTTTTTGAACTTTTCAAGTTTTATTCATGACTCTCACCCCATATTGCTTCAGGAGTGGATGAAATTAACAGTTCTAGTAAGATGTAAGTAACATAATGTAAAAATCTAATCTATTACAGCTTTATAAAAGGAAAGTGTAATTCTAAAACAACTCTATTACTAAAACCAGGTTTCTGTACCCATTACCAGGCTCTCTCTTCGTGACCAAGGTCCAGGACCTGAAATATATAAAGTCAACATCGATAAGCTAAAAATCCCGAATGAGTAATCCTTCAATACAAGGTATTTATTCATATCCCAATATTGTGAGAAAAGAATATATAATATATATGCTGTGATAAGGATAATATCTATGCTTACTGTGGTGAAATATTAAACATTAGAGATCACGGATTTCATTGTCCTCTCCCAACCTCACTGGGTATATAATCATAGGTCAACATCATGATATTCACATGCCTAATTCTAT
>JAUPMG010074079.1:0-13069 GCA_031762675.1 Pachysandra terminalis
CTTACCAATTTCTCCCTTTGTTTAAATTTCAAACAAAAGGAAACCTTTCACTGGAATGGTCTTTCTTTGATTTAGGCTAGTGACAGCAAGTATTTCGAATCTTCGATTGTTCAAACCTCAAAGTAAATTGACATTTTGATCATTTACCGGTTTGTGCATCACCAGTACCTGCATAATGGCAAAAAAAAAAAACTTTAGATCAGTTGGACCGGTTCTATCGATCACTGGATCGATTGTATCGGCCGATCTGTACTGATATCGGTTGGACTGTTCGATCCAAATCCACTTGATACAATAGTTGTATTGTGGCTTGGAATTGGACCAGTCTTGACCGATCCCAGTGCCGACTAGTCGATACAGACCGGATCGGTCCGATCTTGAAACAATGATGTATGTTTAGGGCTACCAATTTAAACCCGGCCCGTTGAGTCCGCTTAGTTTAAACCGGGCTTAGGCTATATTTTTGGGCCCGCGGGCTTGCCAAGCCCGATTTTATAGAAGCCCAAAGTATTTAGGGTCGGATGTGGGTTAGATATTCATAAGCCCGACCTCGTTTTAATTACCATGCATTTATTTTACTATAGGCATGTATTTTTTATTGAAAGTGTGAAGAATATGTAAGAACATCTTGTGCTGTAACTTAGTGGTGAGAAGGCCACATTCTCCTTGTGAAGGTTTGGGTTTGATTTTTTTTCAATAGCAAAAAATTAATGAAGAATATGTAATTTGTAAGAATTTTTCCTTAATAAAATAAAAAAAGAAATAAGAAAATAATAAGAAACGGGCTTAATTAGGCGGGTTCGAGATTTTCATATTAATCTAGAATCAGGCTTGGGATTCATTCTCAGGCCCAAAACCTGAGCCTGGCTAGGCTTGGGCATGCACAAAACCCCTAATACTCCTTTGTAAAGCCCGGCCCAGCCCACCAAATTGCTAGCCCTATGTATGCTGATAGAATAACGAAAGACGAGTTTAATCAGTTCTACATCTTTTATAAGAAAAAAAAAACAATTATTAGAATTCAAGGTTGGATTATTCTTATCATGGTTTTAGGATTTAGGATTTTTTAATTTTTTGGGGGGTTTTTGTTTGGAACATTTGATTTTAAAAGAAAAAAAAAATAAAAAGAAATGGATGGTTGAGTAAGACGAGACATATAAAGAAAAAAAAAATCAAATTTTAATTACCTCCGGTGACACGGGTGTCAATGGGCCGGGCTTGAACCTGGCCATGCTCAGCCCTAACCCAGGCAAGTAAAAAAAAAGCATAGGCCCTATCCCGAATCATAGCCGTATCTTTAGAGCCCAAGCCTGACCATATAGGATTAGGCCAGTCCTATTTAAAATCATAAGATCTTAATCATCTATCTCCCTATGTCGTCATTCAATTAAGTTTGAGTCTGATAATAGCTGATTACCAAAAAAAAAAAGTCTGGTAATATATATATATATATATATTTTAAGTAAACTCATCCTTTATGGATAGGTATGATAAAATCATAATAATTTAATATAAGTGACATAGTTGAACTTTATCAGACTGGGTTGAGGAAAGCCCAAGCTTGGCCCAAAATAGGATGTGGGCTTAAATTGAGCCCAAGCCTAGTCCAAGCCCGAAAAGCATAGACTAGGCAAACTGGCCATGGGCTGGCCGCACAAATTGGCAACCCTACTAACTGTGCGTTCTCATATATTCCGATAAGATTGATTAGCCACCAAAGAAAAATAAGATATGCTGTAAGTTAGGTTGAAGTTTTGGAATGTCACGCCTCAAATTCGAGATATAGGATCTCGAGGATTTTTTAGGGAATAACCTTCGGATCCACCACTTGGACGCGGATATTCATTCACAATACATAACCATTGTCCTGGTTAATCAGAGTCTAAAACCATAAATCAACGGAAGTCTTAAATAAATAAATCATGTAGCTCAACTCATATTTGTTTAGCTGAAACCCACATAAACAAAATAATGTTTACTCTATTACAAGCTCAAAGCCCACTCGGGATCAAACCAAGTCAATAAAAACCAAGTATAATCCATCATAATAATCAAGTATTTGAATCTAAAGGAAATCTCCTCTCCAGACCGGCACCTCAAACGAACTGATCACCTGTTTCAATGTAAGGGAGAAATCCAAAGAAATTACAACAACTATCATCATAGATGCATAACAACACATGTTTAATTCATACAATTTCAATCAACAAACAATACCACAATCACAGTATATTAGCATGCTTGCCATCATATTAAATCACACATATTTAATATGTATATCACATTGAACATTGTAATCCCATTACACTTAAAAATCACACAAGTAGTCATATCATATCATAACAATTGTTCACATGGTCCCACCAAGAAAAAACATAGGGCCTACATGAGCCCATCATGCATTCAAACACAATCCACATAGTCCCACTATGTATCAAACATAGCCTACATGATCCCATCATGCACAATACATAAACCACATAGTCCCACTATGCATAACAAATACACCACATGGTCCCACCATATAGCATAAGCAACCAAATAGTTCCACAATGTAAACAAACATCCACATGGTCCAACCATGCAAAACAAGTAACTACATGGTCCCATCGTGCGCAACAAGTAACCACATGGTCCCACTATACCAAACAAGTAACCATCCAAACACAAGCACAAACAATCAACATGTAGAGATACACAAACATTCACTTCAAATCAAACATGTGCAATGATTAATGCAATGTGGTATGATGCAATTATGAAAAATGAAATATGGATGATATGCATATGCAATGCAGGGGTAATTAAGCCTAGCCCAATCACATGCTCATTCAATCATACGACCATTCAACCCATTCTTTAAGGGACTTGCACCTACGATTGAATGCCACAATTCAATTCATTAAGGGACTTACACCCACGGTAGAATGCCACTGTTGAAACAGTAATTTTTCTAAAAAAAATTAAAAGGAAGGAAAGTGATTGGTTGATCATATGTGATAGGGTGCATTGACAAGCACCCTATCACGCCCATGCACCCTATCACACTCATGTCTCTAAGAAGAAACGTGGGTTGATGAGATAAAAGGAAAAAAAGAAAGATAATCAAGAGTAGTGGACAGTTTGTTTTAAAGAGGGGTGGGACACTTGTCACACATATGAGGAGTGGTTATTAAACCACTCTTTAAACTTCTATAAAACAAAGAGATTGACAGGGATTTTAGGGGAGATTACATATGAAGAAGATAAAAGTATTGAAAGAGGAAGAGACTAAAAAAAAGTGCAAAAGTAAATTGAGAAGGAAACAGGTATACTCCTCTCTCTCTCTCTCTCTCTCTCTCTCTCTCTCTCTCTCACACACACACACACACACACACATTGTCTTCTACCTTGCTCCATCTCTCAAAGCAAAGGGATTGAGTCTCTGACTCACAAAAATCTCTCTTGCTCTATCTCTCAAAATGGAAAAGAGATTGAATCTCTGACTCACAAAAATCTCTCTTCCCTACTCAAAGCAAAAAAATTGAGTCTCTGACTCACAAAATTCTCTCTTGCTCGATCTCTCAAAACGGAAAAGAGATTGAATCTCTGACCCACAAAAATCTCTCTTTTCTACACAAAGCTAAGGGATTAGGTCTCTGACTCAAAGAATCTCTCTTGCTCTCTCTCTCGAAAAATAGAAAGGGGATTCAGTCTCTACTCATAAAATCTCTCTCTCTTTTCTTACCAATATCAGAGCCAATTATGTCCAAAATCACCGTTCTTTGTCAATGATTCTGACAACATAATTGATCAAATGAGCCAACCGAAATTCAAACAGACATAAAAGAAATCATTCTAAGCTATAAACAGGCCCACCAATTCTCAGCCGAGACACGTTTGAGATGCCAATTCAAATGGCACCCATACCAAACAAGATTATTACTCATCTTCATGGGTAAAGGGATGAAGTCACATTCTTCTCAAAGGATGAAGTCACATGCTTCTCAACCCTATTTTGTTTCTACATGGCACGATTCTATAATAGAGGTATATTCCCCTTCTTCAGACGGTGTTCATATGCTATCTCCATTTTGGATCATCTGCTATTGTTAGAGCTATTAAGCGTGAGGTTTGAGTTGTTGGTGTTGGCCAGCAATCTTCTGAAAATTCTTCTAGAAAGCCTTGTGAAGAAGAAAATTCCAATACTCATACTATGCGACAAGAGCAAAAAATATCAAAAGAATCAAAGTCCAAACAATGCCAAGATGCAATTCTAAATAATCGTCATGGCTATCCATCGACTCGACAAAGTCAAAACCAACATGCCTCACGAGAAAGGATGGCATCTCAGAATACAAATGCCATTGTATTTCAAAAAAAAAAAAAAAAAAAAAAAAACGAGAAGGAAGAAGATGGGGAGTTTGATATTGTACTCCCCACTTACTGTATTATCATGCCTCCAACCAATAGGGTCTCAGACCCATTAAAATGTCAGTGGAGGCTGATATCATACATCTGATAATACTCTGGCTTAAACCAGATGTCTATGACTTTAATGGTCCAGTCCCATGATATTTGAGATCTATAACACACTAGTTTGAACCAGAAGTCTATGACTTTAATGGTCCAGTCCTATGGTCTTTTAGACCGATAACATATATCGGGTTGGTCCATAAGTCTATGACTTTAATGGTCTATCCCCATGATCCTTGAAACCGATAATAAATTGGGTTGGACCAGAAGTCTATGACTTAAATGGTCTAGTCCCATGATCTTTTAGACCGATAACACATTGGGTTGGTCCAGAAGTCTATGACTTTAATGGTCAAACCCCATGCTTCTTCAAACCGATAACACATCGGGCTAGATTAAAAGTCTATGACTAACGGTTTAGTGCAATGATCCAATGGTCCAAATGGCCCGGATATCAGATCTAACGGGTCAAATGACCCAGATATCAAATCCAACGGTCTAAATAACCCACACATCAGATCCAACGGTCTAAATGACTCGGATATCAGATCCAATGTTCTAAATGACACATATATCATACCCAACATCCCAAATGACCCATTTATCATATCCAATATTCTAAATGACCCAGATATAAGTTCCAACAGTCCAAATGATCCGGATATCAGAGCCAATGGTCTAAATGACCTACATATTAGATCCAACTGTCCAAATGACCCGAATATCAGATCCAACGGTCTAAATGATTCACATATCATATCTGACGGTCTACATGACCCGGATATCAGATTCAACTGTCTGAATGACCCACATATAAGATCTAACGGTTTAAATGACCCAGATATCAGATCCAACGGTCTAAATGACCCAGATATCAAATCCAATAGTCCAAATGACCCATATATCAGATCCAATGTTCTAAATGACCTAGATATCATATCCAACAGTCCAAATGAGCCATATATCAGATCCAACGGTCCAAATGATCCGGATATCAGATCCAACGGTCTTGATGACCTAAAATCATACCTAAACCAAACCATATATTCAGCCATTTTCCCTTGAGAACTACAGTTGGCTTGATCACACTTCGGGTACGTAGGCAGCCTGACAAATGAAACAAGGCTCAGCCACATCTAAACCAAATCATATCTTGATCCATACCTTCGAGAACTACAGTTGGCTTGATCCCACTTCGGGTACGTAGGTAGCCTGGCATATTCAATCAGGCTCAGCCACAACCAAACCAAAATATACCGTGTCACAGAAATACCAAAGACCAGTGACAATCATGATACAACAAAACAAGTTTTAAAGCTAGAATCAAAGAGTATTCCTTAAATATAGGATATAATTAAGAGACCTATGGTCTTGAATGGGTCTACACCACACATCATTAAGAGCTCACATACGTGAGTGAAATATGGTTGGTCAAATAATCAATTTTTAGCCTAACAACCACCTTTCCTTTTCCATTATTCTTTAAGGGACTTTCACCTCACGGTAGAATACACCAGTATACCAAATCATTCCTTAAGGGACTTTCACCACACGGTGGAACACACCAGTATACAGATTCCATTCCTTAAGGAACGTTCACTACACGGTGGAACACACCAGTACACACATATATAGTCAATCCCACTGACTTCCAGTGGATGCTCCCAGCACCACTCACAAACCATACATAATCAATACATAGTCAATCCCATTGACTTTCAATAGATACTCCCAGCACCACTCATAAACACACAGTAGATACTCCCAACACCACTCACAAACACAATCCATACATCACAATCAATTATACATAGGTAGTGGATACTCCCAGCACTACTCATACATCACACAATTCAACATTAGAACCAATCATAAGATAAAACAGTGAATGCTACAAGCACCACTCAAACGACTCAATTTCCTATACTAACATTGCTAACCATCCTAACCTTATCTTGTAATCCAATATCTAAGTCCAAACTCCTTAAAGTCAAAATCTCATCATATCATGTCCAGGACTGCCCTATTTCACTGAAAATCAAACCCTATCATACACTTTTTATCACTCAGCCTTAATCTTCCTTTTTGCAGACAAATCAATCTCTTACACATATGTAAAACACATCAAGGAAACTTTCCCTAAAATTTGGAATCTATTAGGGCTCGGTAGATCCTCGGCATGTACCGAGAGTCCTATCGAGAATCTCGGTAGATGATCTAGCGAGATTCGGTAGATAGTCACGAGAGCTATATTTTATGGGCATTTTCTGTAGATGTCTCGGCATCTACCGAGAATCCTACCAAGAGCCTATTTTAGCCCAGAAATTGGTTTTTCTTCTAAGGCTTCGTGATCATAGTCTCAAATACCTCTTTTTGCACTTCTAGACATCACATATTAACTTTAAATCATCATAAACTTAATAAAAAATTAACCTATCAAATCTAGACTATATATATAGATCTTCATTACACAAATCTAGAAATTGTTTTTTGGAATGCTACAAAACAACATAGATCGCTCACACCAAGAACTAATGCAGTGTTAGAAACACTAAAACCTGAAGCTGACAAGGGAGGCAAAGAACATTCCCGATGTGTAGTGTGAAGTGTTTATCTACCAAAAGAAGAAGGAAAGAAAAGGATCATCAATTGCTATTGTGTGCACATGGCCGACCAATTTACTTGCCTTTCTTTCTGCTCATATCTTGAATGGGGCACACCACAAGATCAGATCCATCAAACCTAATGAGCAAAGTTATCTTGAATAGTCTTGATCATCAATGAGTTTGGTGGGCCATGCATTATTGTATTCTAGTGGAGATTCACTTAAAGTGAAGTGGGCCTATATATATATATATAAACACACGTGGAAGCCTAAGAAGAAGGTGGACTTTCATGAAAGTGAAAAACAGAAACGATACTATCTTTCGACACCTTGACAAACACATAGGATCCAAAGGGTATCTCAATCTTCTTTCTTCATCGTCAACCTTTGCTGGCTGTTGACTACTCGTTTTTATTCTTCTTGTTTTTTGTTTCCAAAAAAAGACCATGAAACATTGCATGCATGCATGCTTTTTTACTTGCATTCCCCACATTACATACCTCCAAATAAAGAAATTAAGAAGAAAATATAAATCAAACTGTGTTCCTAAGAAATTCCCACCTAAGGGAGAGAGAGAGAGAGAATTTAAACCAGAATCAACAACTTAAAAAGATGAAGGGTATGAAGATAGCATAGCTCCTTCCAAATTTGATGAAGCTGGTGCAACACATTCGCCATTAAGTTGGCCTTCAACATGCTCCCAAATTAGAAAGCTTGGACACTGCTGGGACTCATTAACCCATTCACTCATCTCCATGGCCATCTCTCTATCCTCATCCATACTACATGATTTCACCTGATGATCCATTGGTACTACACTGTTGTTTTCCATGTTCTCCATTAATGGTGGCAAAATGTTTGAATCCATTCCTGCTGTAAAAGATGGAAGAGGAGGAGGAGGAAGAAGCCCTTGATGAATTTGATGTTGGTCTAGATTCCAGCAGTCGGAATTTATGCCGGCCGCATCTTGAAAAAGATCAGCTCTCCCATTACCGTCATCGACGATCCCGTCTACTAAACCAGTGTCAAACATGAAAAGGGGGCATGGAAAAGAATACATTGTGTCTTGATTAATATTGGATGGCTTCATTGTCATCAGTAAATCTTGGTTATTAACTGTATCCAGTTGATTCGAACTGTAATAATTTGATTGGGAAAGTTCAAAATTGGGTGCAGCCGTCGCCGGAGGCGCCGAAGGCTTTCGTATCTTCTTTTTAATCCATGAATTCCAGTAGTTCTTTATCTCATTGTCTGTTCTCCCAGGCAAGTGACTTGCTATGTGAGCCCACCTATACATTCCAATATTATCCGTTTTAGAACTCGGATATCTCAAAAGAGAGAAAAAGTTAATGATATAGCTAGACGAATTGCAATAAGAATCCATTATTAATGAACCAAGTGTTCCAGCCATTGATATTATTGGTCAAAGGGTATAATAATAATTTCACTTACCATTATGTTTAACCCTAACTATAAGGTTTATCATACTTTTCGTGACTGGTTTCTGTAACACTTTTTTTTTTTTTTCTGAAACTAGAGAATAGTAGAACTTGGTGTGTATCCGTGGACATAGGCACTATTTGTCAAACAATGTAAATTTGTGTCTTGTGTGTGTTTGATTTCTTCTTCATCTTGTGTGTGCTTGATTTCTTCTTCATCTTGTTTATCTTTCTTTCTTAACACCAAGAGGATCAAATCAAAAGAAGATAATCTATGCGAGTGTGGATCAAACCATAACTAGCATTGAACTAGACTCAATTCCATTTCATTTATTTATAATTTGTTTGAAGGAATGTAAAGGTGAACTAGTTTAAAACACTTGACCTGTTTCCTACTGCACCATGAAGGCTAATAATCAACTTCTCCTCCTCTGGGGTAAACCTCCCTCTTCTGATGTCTGGTCTCAAATAGTTTATCCATCTCAAGCGACAACTTTTTCCACATCTTTGAAGTCCTACAACACCATTAAAACATCCTCAGAGAGAGAGAGAGAGAGAGAGAGAGAGGGAAGACCTACCTGCTTTCTCAGGAACTTCACTCCAGCAACCATAGCCATGGGTTGTTATGTAACGAATGAGCTTTTCGTCTTCCTCGGGAGACCAAAGGCCTCTCTTGACCTTCTGTTGGTTGCAGCAAGAATGGTGACCCATCCCTTCTACTGATGATCCCTTCTTCTGTTTCTTCCACTTGTTTGTAGTGATGGACTATTGACAGGAATGGTGATGAGGAAGAGCTGCTTCCTCTTTAAAAAAAAAACTATAGAAGAAGAAGCAGCAGACAAGTGCAGTACTAGATGGGACCAGGCCCCTTGGATTCATGGACCCATCTTTGATCTTTGCATCTAACCTTAAAACGACTTGGCATCGACCTCTTTGTAACTCTCTGTTTCTCTACGTAGACCTTGTATTACGTAACCAATTTCACGTACTGCAACCATGTCACTGATCATCGTCCCAAATCGTCTGTGGTACACTATTTTGTTAAATGGGACACAAGATGGCTTCTGCAGACTCACAAAGCTGCTCTGGGGTCTCCCAATTATCAAAATATTAGTGTCCAAATAACTTGTCATGGAAATGGAAAAAACCTATTAATAGTGTAAATACTGTTTATTAAGCAAAAACTAGTGAGGTTAAGCGTTTACATATAATTATTATTTTTTAAATGTTTTTACATTAATTAACAGAGAAATGAAAAGAAAATAAATTGCTTATGAGTTGTGACAGATGGTTCAATATGATTGGTTAGTGACCTATCTAATATTGTAATTTGTGTACCCTTGAGACCATATTATTTATTATTTTTTATATGTATAATATGCTCATTAACCCTTTTTCTAGATTTATTTACTTTAATTTTTATCTTTTTGAAACTCAGTTACTTACCAAGGTCCATGTGAGCCATTTCAGGCAATTCATCATCTCTTTTCTTCATGGTCCCTCTGGGTATCACCAAATCAGCTATATGAAATAGATATGTTATAGGAACTGATCATACAATGATATTAGGTCCCCTCACAGATCATTCCCTCATAAATTCACTAGCTTTTTGTCTGTTTAACATCTCCACAATTTTTTTTTTTTTTTTTATTTTTTTTTACTATCAGATGAAATTTAATTAATTAATAAAAAATCCCTTTTCATTCTCGTGCCGACATACACAAATATATATATATACACATACGTTCGCGGAATATACGGAGAGTAGTTCTGCAACTAAACCTTATTGATTATAATATAAATATTATCGTTACTAATTAACATAGACAGGTAGGATAAGATAAATGAATCATATATAAGGTGACTAAATAACTTGTGATTTTGAAAAAGATTAGTTAGAATACAGAGATGAACTGGGTATTCCTTTAATGGTGTTTTTCACTTGTCAGTATAGGTTGAGAGAGTAAAAACTGAAACGAGCGCTCGAGAGATCGTCGATCGTCTGTTGATTGATGCTGATGATTCACCATATTGATGTGAAGATGTAGATCAGTGACTTTTGCTTGGATGGATCGCATGCTAACTTTAAAAGTAAGATACAAATGATTATAAAAATGACTCCTTATGAGAGTTGGAAGAAAAAAAGAAGAAGAGAGACATGATTATACTTAGCTTTAAGGAGGAGTAATGATATGGGATTGGGCCTACCATGGACTTTGCATTAGTGACTAAAAAATGGGTATTATTCCTTTTAAAGCATGGTTGGTTGGATTATTTAGTGAAGATGGAATGTCTCTACCAAAATCCTTTCCTTAATATTAATATGGTTCTTATTGTTCTTGAATTTCTATCCTTCCTTAGAAAATTTTGATTACTTTAATCTACCATATTCTTCTACCCTCCTTGGTCACAATTTTTTTTTTTTTTTTTTGTGTGAACTGTAACCCCAACCCCACTTAGAGAGTAAACCCGGATACATGACCCCCACCCACAAGGACCACATATCAAGTAAGGTCGGGGAGTCGAACCTGGGACCTCCAGTTCCTGAACTGGAGAGTTTGCCAGTTGTTCTTCAATTTAACAATAAAAATGGTATTCAAACTAAATTGTGTTCAAAATTATTTTCTTCTTTTTCTCCATAGTTTAACCAAATTATGGCAAAAGGGTCTTACTATGCATTGTTATAACGACGATTAATGTTTTCTTTTTCTAATTTTAGATGATATTTTCACACATTTTAATTGAAATTAACAAATAATGATAGTAATATGATTTCATAGTGGTCCTAAAATAACATGAAAATAACTGACATCATGACATTTATTGGTCATTATCATAAGGATGGCCATGTAATATTATGGTTTTAAACCACAAATTAAATCCTTCTACATAATTCATTTGATAAAATTACTACCCAAATATGAAAGAAATTTTATTTAAAAAAAAAAAAAACAAGCTTAGCCCTAGCATGTTTACAAAAGCTAATTGGTTAATTATTACTCCTAGTTATAATATTTTGCCATATTTAGAAGTTTACTTTCCTCTTAAGGACTTTTTTTTTTTAAAAAAAATTTTAATTGGCTGTGTATCAAATATAAACTCATCATATTTAAACCCATGATTTTGCCAGTCTTCATAAGGGGTATTAATTAAAAACAGTTTTGATCTAATCAAATATTTTGGTGCTGGTGTAGGAAGTGGAGCATATCATTCTAGGCCATGTGAGGAAGAAATTGTACTATTTGATGTGAGATTAAGGACATTGTAATTAAGCCACCTTACTTTTAAGATAACTATCATCATTAAAGAATAAGACATTTCATCATTCAAATTATATTCGCGGTTTAATTTTCTTACTAATCCTAGTTAAAAAAAATTAATTATTAGTTATTTCTTTAGTTTGATCATATAAATTTGATTGATTATCTTTCATAATTCCATGCATGAAATATTAACCAGTTTGGGCATAGAAATTTCGGACGGGAAATGCTATTGCCAAACCCGTTTTCGCCGCTTCCACCAACATTTAAAGTGAAAACTTAGCTTAGACTGCAATAATTAAAAGGTCATGAAAGCTGTCAAGCCAGTTTTGCTAATAATCACTAATTATATTCAAGAAAACCTTACCATAAATTTTCAATTAATCCAATTATGAAACTAATTAAACATCCATCGTTAATTATTTCTCCGGAAAAAAGAAAAAAAAAAAAGAAAGAGACAAAAAATCAATCAATTTTAACCTTGGCACCATAGTCATATTTGTTCAATTATCCATTTTGGAGGTCGTCGGTTTCCGCCCGTATAAGATGAGAAATCCTTGTTGAGCTTGATAATCCTTGTATTTGTGTTATTCTTTAGGCTAAAGATGTTTAGACTAGTGACTTTCGGCTTTTCGACTCTAATCCTACTTAGATGTTGACTAAGTATGGGTTATTCTTGTGAGGTTGATTTATTTATTTTCATTTAGAACCTATTTTTTGTTGTTGTTGTTGTTGATGTGTATAAAAAGAAATATAGGCTAAAGTTGCTACTTGCTAGGATTTGTTTTGACCCATAATTTTCTGCTGTATTGAAAACAAGCAAAGGTTAAATTGGACTAAGGTCAACCCTTCATAGTCCAGTGAAAAAACATTAGGGCCCTGAGCAGGCCAGGGCCTAATTTACAACCCTATCTTTTGTGTTCTAGCCTGACCCTATTTTGTATCACAGGATCAGGCCAGCCCCATCACATGTTTTTGTGATTTACACCCTATCTTTTGTGTTCTAGCCTGACCCTATTTTGAATCACAGGATCAGGCCAGCCCCCATCAAATATTTTTGGTTGGAAGTAGCAAATTAGCAATTCATTTAAACTCCTCAAATGCTTATAAGAAGAAAACAAAAAACAACATAATAATTTATAGACTCGTTTATTAAATGGTTAGGGTCGACTCGTTTATTAAATTGGTTGGGTTCGGATTTAGGTTTCGCTAAGATTGACCCGACACGCATTGACCCGTTTATTATTATTATTATTATTATTATTATTATTATTATTATTATTATTATTATTATTATTATTATTATTATT
>JAUPMG010074100.1:0-13068 GCA_031762675.1 Pachysandra terminalis
ATAGCACCAAGCAAACACATCTTTATTAGCTTTCAACAATGTTACAAGATTAGCCTTCTCTTCGAGAGACAGGCTAGCATTAATATAAGTTGTATTTTTCTCTTCCCCTGGTTTTGATAAATTGACTTCTTCAAGGGTTTCGAGAACAGACTTCTTCACATTGTCTTTCAGTTGTACAGGTGCTTCTCGCATATCATGCTGTACTTCGAATATCTCAACAATTGATGGGATGTCAACACTATCCTCATCACTTGGGACCTCAACATGATAAGCTGAAGGTTCTTGGTCTTCTCTTTCGAAACAACCTTCAAAAGAGTCTTCTGTTTTTTGTCCTGCTTCAGACCAAAGACGGTATATAATTCGACCGTCAGGGGTAAAACCGTGGTACAGCGAGCTTTCGAAGCAGGTTGTTCAACATCAGCTTCAGACTCAACAGGCCTCTTCTTCTCTTCTTTCTTTTCTTTTTGTTCTTCTTTCTTTTCTTCTTTCAATCTTCTCTTTGAAGGTCCGGATTCAGAAAAAAGCATATCCGGATTAGATTGAAGTAATGGCCATGCTGGAAGAGAGATTCCTCGAGGAAGTGAAACTTGACACACCAGCAGGTGCAAGCATAGTGTAAAGGATCGGCCGATCTCGGTCCGGATCGACCGGTCCAACTCGGGATCGGCCAAGAACGAGCCACGATCCCTGGCCGATCCAAAAAAATTTGAAAACTCATTGACTCGGACAGAGTCCGTGATGGATCGGCCGATCCAGCCAATCCGTCACCGAGTCGGACTAGACGATCCTAACCGGATCGTCCGGTCCACATCTTTAAAAAAAAAAAATCAAAAGCAGAGGAAGGAGAAGAAGACGAAGGAAGAAGAAGAAGAAAAAAGAAATCAAAAACACAGAAGAAGAAGAAGAAGAAGAAGAAGAAGAAAAAAAAATCAAAAACACAGAAGAAGAAGAAAAAGAAGAAAAAAAATAAGAGTTAACAGCAGAAGACGAAGGAGAAGAAGACGGAGGAAGAAGAAGAAGAAGAAGAAGAAAAAACGTTATAAACCCCTTTTATGTTTTAATTTTTTTTTTTTTTGTCTGGATCGTTTCGGATCGCCCGATCCAACTCGGTCTCGAACCGGGACAATCCCCAATCCGATACCGAGTTCAAACACTATGGGTGCAAGTTCATCATATGCTGCTGCATCATCAAGGTGGACTTCGAGTTTATCGAAAGGACATGGATCTGCAACAAGTCTTACCATTTTACCATTTCGAATGCCCTTGCAGCACTGATGGTAAGTTGAGGGGACAAGTTTACACTTGTCGATCCAAGGCCTTCACAACAGGATGTGATATATTGGCTCGCTGTCCAACACATGGAACAGAGTTGGATATCCGTAAGGTCCAACCTGTAATTCGAGGATCACATGACCCAGAGCATACTGCCTTCGAGCATCAAAGCCGTAGATCTTCATAGCTTGGGGAATAACTCGTTCAAACGATACTCCAATAGCCTTCAGGATGCCTATTGGAATAATGTTGAGAGAAGAACCAGCATCCACCAAGGATCTTCGAATATCAACTCCTTGAAGAACTGAGTTCAAGTATAGAGCCCTGCCATGGTTTTCACACGAAACCATCATATCCTCTAGTCCAAAAGTTATCAGACCACCCTCTGAATTAACAGCAGCACACTCTTCCTCTGCTTCCTGAGAGACAGCTTCTGAGCGTATGCTCGAATAGCCATTCGATCTGATTTCGAGAAGCCAATATCCTTCATGCTATCTTCGAGCCTTTGATACTTCAACAACTCTATCCTTGGAGGATAGTCTATATCCTTCGAAACTTCTGAGACAATAACATTCACAGCTGGTCCTTTACCTTTATGATTTGGTAAAGGATCAGTGTGAACAGTCTCAGGCTGCAATTCAATCTCTCTGAACTTCATTCGAATGTTGCACAATCTTCGAAGAGTATAACAATCGTAGGTACTGTGCCCTACGAATTGGTGAAACCTGCAAAATTTTAGATTACTATTACCTTTCGCGGAAGGAACCCTCTTTGGTTCAGGAAGGTTAAGTCTGTCATCCTTTACCCAATTATCAAAAAGGATGTTAAACTGAGTCGGTGTGCAATCTGGCTCAGGAGGAGGATCTCTAGTGTTTCGAGAATTCTTATTCTTGTTCTTCTTCGTCTTCTTTGAGGGACTATCTTCAACGTAAACAGCCTCATTCCTCTTTCTATCATTCTTCTTCGAAATACTTGGCATTGAAACGCTAAGATTTCGAGCAGCATCATACAATCTTGTAAACCTTGTAATTCCCAAGTTTTCCAAATGAATTCTGTATTCAGGAAGGATTCCAATTATACAGTATTCAACAGACTGATCTTCAGCAACAGTCTCAGTGCAAGACATCACTAAATCTCGAAAGTGCTTGACATACTCCACAAGGCCTTCAGAACGACCTTGGTGCTCTCTACTCAAGTCAATAATAGTGTAGACCTGTTCAGTGATGTAAAATTTCTTGTGAAATAGAGCAGTCATATCTTCCCAGGTATTCACAGAACCGGGCTTAAGGTTGTTATACCAAGTATAAGCTTTATCTGTTAAAGATTTAGAAAACTCTCTCAAACGGAGATCATTATTTGAAGCATGAGCCCCCAAAGCTTCAATGAAGCGACTCATGTGCTCTTTCACATTCCCTGTCTGGCCAGTAAACTTAGGAAATTTTCGACTCACATAATCTTTAGGGTAAGGTTTGCTTATGAGTTCAACAGGGTATGGTGGGCAGAAATTACTACTGATCCATTCAGTACTTCGAGTTTGCGATCTCTTCAACAATGATTCTACTTGTTCAAGAGTGCAAAAGGAGCAGAAAATGGTACAGCTGATGAAACAATAGGTGAAGCATATACTGGTGGTGAAGTCATTTGTGGGGTGGAATTTGTGGGGGTGAAATACCAAAGAAATTCTCAGGAGTGCTTCTAATAGGCTCCTCCCTCGAAATATTGAGAGCAACAGTTGGTGGAACAATAGGTGGTGCAAATGATGGCAATTGACGGTGATGGCAAGGATGAAGAACTAGCTTGAGATGCAGCCTGTGCTGCAGTTGTAGCCTGCCTAGCCAAGACAGCCATCAACTGCTGATGCATAACAGCCATGTTTTCCAACAAGGAAATGACAATAGCATTATCATTAGGTGGTGCATTCGAAGATGAAGGCACAGAAGTTGCTGGTACAGTAGGATCAATTGCAAGAACAGTGTTTGTAGAACTTACAGGAAGATCTGTAGTCCTAGTAACAGTGACAGTAGGAGGTTCTAGGGCCATTTCAATGATTCTTGACTGATCTTAGATATCAAAAGAATAGGCAACAATTCAAGTTCCCCAGTGAAGTCGTCAAAAATGGTGATGCACAAACCGGTAAATTGACAAAAGGAATGTCAAAGAACCAAATGGGTCTGAGCAACAAAGGATTCAAACTTGCTTACACTGGCCTAAATCAAGAAATTGACCGTTCCAATGCAATTTTCCTTGTGGAATGAAAATAGGGAAGAAAAGGTAAGATCAGTCAGGAATGATCAGAAAGAGAACACAGAACTTAACAATCAGATGAGGGAATTTTGTTAGACAAAGCTCTGCAATTTCCAGAGGATGTCCAAAAAAGGCTCAAAGGTTCGATCCCCTTTTCTGATGTCTCATCCACCTTTTATAGCCTTAGACTCATTATCTAACCGTTGGGAACGTTTCATGAACAGATTTGAATACGTTTAACTGAACAGGCATTTTGGATTTGAATATTCAATATCCAAAACGTTTAATTCAACATGTAACTTTTCAATAAATGTTTTCATAACTTTTGGTTAAGTTAATGATTATAACGTTATAAAAGTAATGACATATTACAGTTCTGTATTGATTTAAGTCCTTTAATGTTACAAGCTCTTCGAGAGTCTTAATAGGACTCATCTTTCTAGCCCTCCATTCCTGAAAGTCTAAAATTTATTTCCCCTATTTTAAATAAGCTACTTCGAGATCAGAGTCTTTGAAGAATGGCTGAATGTTAAAGAATATTCCCTTAACAAAATATTACTCACAACATTATGACTTTGAAGTCATACTATCTATTTCGAGGTATTACTTCAACGGATAACTTCGAAGTAGGAATACAGTGTCTTTCAAAGATAATTCGAAATACTGATTATCTTAAAGAACTGATTAAGAAATAGTCATTTCGAATGACTATTTGGAAGAGTTATTTAAAAGTCACATGATTATCCTGAAAAGCGTTTCAGAATATCAATGACTTAGAATATCAATGATTTCGAGATAATAACTTGGTTATTTCAAGCTATTTTCTCAAAATACATAATGATTGCTATTTCGAGATATAACTTCAAAATAGTGATACTCATAATATCCAATGATAACGAATTGGCCCTTTCGAGATGGCTATCCTGTATGAGTTTTCGAGATGATTCTCCCTGAATGGGTTTTCTTCGAAATATACTTTTTGACAATATTCGAAATATAATCTTTGAATATATAATTACACAATGAACCTTGCCACGTGTCAAAATATGATTGAATTGAATCAATTTCAAATTGACTCATCATCATTAGCCCCCTGCATTTAGAATGTGATACTCATTCACATTGTAAATGCAATATTCATAAGAGGCAATTTTCTGTACAGTTGTAACAAGTCCGTTTTTGATCTAAGGTTACCCTTGGAATATGTAATTCATAAGTTTTTTCTGAAAATACATTGATCTCTTCGAGAGTTTTATCTTCGATAGTAATATTGATCTAAGATTTTCCTTAGAATGTAATTCAAGTGTTTTCACTTGAAATTACATTGATCCCTTCGAGAGTTTTCTCTTCGAAGGTAATATTGGTCTAAGGTTTTCCTTAGAATATAATTCAAGTGTTTTCACTTGAAATTATATTGATCTCTTCGAGAATTTTCTCTTCGAATGTAATATTGGTCTAAGGTTTCCCTTGGAATATAATTCAAGTGTTTTCACTTGAAATTATATTGATCTCTTTGAGAGTTTTCTCTTCGAATATAATATTGGTCTAAGGTTTCCCTTAGAATGTTGAATGTAATTCAAGTGTTTTCACTCGAAAATACATTAATCTCTTCGAAGGTAATATTGATCTAAGGTTTCCCTTAGAATGTTGAATGGAATTCAAGTGTTTTCACTCGAAAATACATTAATCTCTTCGAGAGTTATCTCTTCGACGGTAATATTGGTCTAAGGTTTTCCTTAGAATATGATATGTAATTCAAGCATTTTCACTTAAAAATACATTAATCTCTTCGAGAGTTTTCTCTTCGAATGTACCATAGATAATCATTCAAAGAAATGGTTCTTTCGAGATTTCCTACTTATGTAGGCCTTCGAAAGTCCAAGACTTATCTCAAATCATCATTAGCTATCACGAGTATGATTAGACGTGTTTGTTACACAAATTTCAAGGAATAACTGTCATGCGCATTAAATGCTCTATGAGTGGTTTGAAACTGTCTTTCGTGTGACATACATATTGCATTAATTGTAATGTCATGTGTCACACACATATTGGGTAATTCGAAACGCTTGAAAATCCTCAGCCGTCATTTTGAAAACCAAGGCGGTTTAATCATTTTGAATTTCAAAATGAAATATGTAAGTATGAGATTGGTTCGTCTTTCTCTATACTTAACCTTTTCTGTTTACAGTATTTTCTGCAACTTTCTTACTTTGAATCCCTTGACTTTCTCTCTTCACCATTTGAAATGGGACCCAAGGGTAAAGGTAAGGTTTCGAAACGAAAGCAGACCATTGTTGTGTCTGATCAGAAGTGCGCTGAGGTAGTTGATGAACTCTTCTGGGATCATTCGAATGGTTTTATGCCTCCAAACAGTGAGAATGGCGAAGAGTTGTTATCTCCTTTTTCAGAGCAAGCTGATTTTTCTACAAGCATCCACCGTTTTCAATTGGTCCCTTATTTCAGGGTTGCTAGAGGTGATTATCCCTTTTCTTCTATTTCTTTCAAATCTCACTTCAGTACTCCTTTTGGTTGGGGATCTTGGTGCAGAACTATTCTGGCTAATCCTGTTTATGAAGCAAAATTGAAGAAAGCTGGCGTCTTCAATGCTATTCGAGCATCTACTGTGGAGATTTATAGAGATAATGAAGCTATTAAAGCTTTGATTCGAAGATGGAATCCCCAGACCAATACTTTTGTGACTGTATTTGGAGAGATTATTCCAACTTTAGAGGATGTGAGAGTTCTTTGCAATCTTCCCATTCTCGGCCAGAGTCATCCGGTCATCATACTCTCGCATAAGGAGCAGGTGATTTACAATGATTTAGTCAATGGTTTGCAATACTAGAGACAAAAGGCTGTCTTGAAGAAGGCTACCAGAGAAGGTAGTGGCTCAAGGAAAACTCTGAATGGTTGGATTAGGTATTTATGGAGAGAGGAGTACTCGAAGAGCAAGTCAAATATTCTGACTACTGTGAATGACAGAGGAAAGTCAAGTAATATCTACTTCGAAGCGTTCCTTGTTGCTTGGCTATCTCATTTCGTTCTAATGGGATACCCAAATGATAAAGTCCAAGAGAAGATTTTTCCTTTGGCAATTCGAATAGCGCAAGGAATTGAAGTTCTCTTAGCTCCTTATTTTCTTGGCAACTTATATAAAAATCTTGATATGATTGTTGAAGATCAAGCCAGATCGAGAGGCGGTCGAGTAGTTGAGACCGTGGTTGACACTGTCTTCCTCCAACTCTTCTTATGTGAACGCTACCCCAACTATGCGCCAGTTCGAATTAACAAGGATTCGATCATTCGAGATGCAGAGGGGCCGCATCCTAGAGCTTCTTTCTGGGCGTTGCATCCTCCAAACCCGAAAGTTGCTCTGATTGATGTTCTAGACAAGGAATCTGAATTCGAGTACAAACCTTATACTCGAAGAATCATTGGTGCTGATCAAGTTGTCTTTGGTTCTAAAGACATTACTTTACATGTTACTGCATTTGCTCTTCTACCCAAGGAATCTCAAATGTATCTAATTACAATTCATCATGGCCACGTTCTCGGGATGGTTGAAGGAGATGTTCCAAGTGCTCTTCACTATAATCCTCATCGAGTCATGAGGCAATTTGGATTGGATCAGGTTCTTCCCTTCCTGACTTCGACTATCACACCACACACTAATGAAGCTGGTAGAAGATATTGTCTTCAGGAAGTTTCTGATGGTGATTCGATGTTCCATGATGCTATCATGGTAACTTCTATTCGAAGGGGAAAAGTTTCGAAGATTTGGCTTGAGTTCTGGCAGCATTTACTCTTAGAGTTTGATGCTTTTATCAAGACCAAGGCTATACCCACTCAACAGATCATCTTCAAGAAGGATAAAAGGTTAAAAATGCCTAGCTCGAGTTGTCCTCCTTCGAGGGATGTAGCGATGCCTTCACGTTACGAGTATTATCCGGATTCTTCTGTCAAGGTAAAAGATTCACTTCTTATCATGCCTGTTGAGGATGAACCAAGGGATGAAACAGAAGTTTTGATCCCTACTCCGAAGAAGGCTCGCTCAACAAAGAGCAAGAAGAAACAAGATGGTGACACCCCTCCTTCCAAAATACCTAAGGACAAGGGTCCTGCTTCTTCGAAATTGTCTTATCCAGGTAAATTTCGAACTTACCTTCTCATATTCTCATATTTTGTATAAAAACTTATGAAAAATTCTCTCTTTTCTTTTTAGATAAACTCCAAAAGAAAGAAGAACTTATGGTTCCCAGAACGAAACTTCTGTCTGATATTGAAATGGCTAAATACCATTCGAAAATGACCCTTTCTTCGAATCTGGTAATTCCTCCTTTTGAAATTGTATTCGAATATGATAATTTCTTTGATTCATCTATACTCTGACACTTGGTTAATACACGGGAGTTTTCAAAGTCTATTCCAAAAACGATTACAGCTGAATACCATGAGACTTTTGTAAAAATTAGTCAAGCCAATCTTGCCCGTATAAATGACAAATTGCGCATTAGCAAAGGATTGTCTAAGGCTGTTCTTCCGAAAACAAAGAACATGTCTTGTGATTCACTGTTAAATGAATTGGCCATATATAGGGCTCAAGAAGCGGCTGCCCAACCTGAAGAACAAGCTCAAGTTGAAGATAAAGGTGAGGATATGGATGAGGAAGGTGAAGATGTGGAGGAAGCACTCGAGGAAGGTGAATATGAAGAAGTATTGGATTCTGGAGAAGAAGAAGACGAGGATAAGGGAGAAGAAGAAAGTGGAGAAGAAGAAGAAATGGAGGAAGAGGAAGGAAATGAAAATTTTGGACAGGAGTTAGAACAGAGCCCATTACCTCCAATTCTAGAATTACCTCCAATAGCCCCCTCTTCTTCTCCAATTGTTTCTTCTCCTGGAAAGGCTGTTGAGACCTCACAAATTGATGTTCCTCTTCTTGAGATTGAGACTTCTACAACTGATGTTCCTCCTCTCGAAGTGGAGACTTCTACAACTACTGTTCCTCCTCTCGAAGTGGAGACTTCTATCACTGAAGCATCTACTCCTGATCCTCTCCCTTCGAAAGATAATGAGAGTGTTGAAGCCACTACTGATAAAATTCCTCTTTTATCTGTGCTACAGAATATCCCTGCTTCTTGTAAGTCTTCTACTTGAATAAGAATTCTTCTCTTTTCTTTTGAAATCATGTGTTCAAAATGTATTGATATGTGCGTTATTTTGCAGCTTTCAGTGCAGCTGCTACCCCCTTGTTGTCACACGCTCCAATGTACCTACTGCAGTAATTCCCAAGGCTGTGAATACTGCTGTAACAACAGTGACTGCTGAAAAGACAACAAGTTGAGATTCTTCTTCTTCGAATATTACTCTTCGCAAAAGGAAAATAGCTGATGTGACTCCAACACGAATTGACGTGTATGATGGGAAAAATATGATCCTTGCACATTTGTCAAAGTGGATGGATGCGGTTTTCAAAGCATACGGTGATATTTCTGATGAAATTCACGTTCCTTCCACTTATGGGAGGAGTGCAGGTCATCAAGAATTATACTCACTCCTTGATAAAATGTCGAAGAAAACTTTCGCCACTCTTGTTTCAGAAGATCTTACAAGCTGGAAACCTCTTCTCATAACCATTGAATCTCTTGGTCTCAAGATTGACTGGTTGAAGAGTCATGTTGCTTTCCTTGAGAAATCTCTCTCTTGTTTTCAAGAAAGGTCAGAGCTCGAGATAGAAAAGAATGAAGCCTTGAAACAGCTCAATATTGACTGTCAAGAGTTAGAGAAGAAGAGAGAGTACAGCATTGCTCAGACAAACTCTCGAGAAAACAGAAAAAGAGTTGGAGGAATTTGAACAACATGTCCAATCATTAAAGTCAAAGGCAGAGGAAAGAAACAAAAGGATTTCTGAAGTTTCGAATGTAATTATTTCTTTCAAAATGTTACCAAAAGACTTGTATTCTCAAAATTGATATCAATAAAGAGCTTTTCTTTTGGCATTTTTATATCTTATTACAATTACATTGCTTCAAAAATAATAATGTCTTAGCCACTTACCGTTGACTAACTCTTCTTGTGCATTCTCTTCAAGTAAAATGATTTTGTAGTATCCTGAAGGATAAGCTTCAATAATTTCGAAAGGTCCATCCCATCTTTGTGCAAATTTAAGCTTAATAGTGTTGCTCCTTTCGTAGAATGAAGCTCTAAACACTAATTCACCAACATGAAACTCTCGAGGAGATACCTTCTTTGGATAGGCTTTCGAGATGACCTGATGATACTGAAGGTTGTTGGTCAAGGCTTGCTGCCTTTTCTCACTTAAATCATTTAACTGCTGCATTCGAATTGCCACCCAGTCATGTGTGTCCCAATCCAATTCAGCAGCCTGAAGTATCCTTGCTGAGGAAATTTGTAATTCCACAGGTAAAACAGCTTCTATTCCGTACATCAACGAAAATGGAGTTGATTTTGTGGCTCTGTGTTTTGACACTCTGTATGCCCATAGCACATCAAACAAATGATCATGCCATTAAGTAGGATGATCATAGGTTAATTTACTCAATAACCTGATCAAAGTCATGTTTGTAGCTTTTGCTTGCACATTGCCTTGGGGATAATAACTTGTGGATTTGTTGTGAATGATGTTATGCCTTGCAAGCATTTCTCGAACTGGGTGATTTAGAAATGAAGAACCATTATCAGTAATGATTCTTCGAGGTACTCCTCCTCGAACAATAAGGTATTCTTTAATAAACTGGGCTACAGCAGGTCTAGTTGCTTTCTTGAGAGCTACTGCTTCCATCCACTTGGTGAAATATTCTGTGACTACTAAAATCCATGTGTGTCCTCTTCTACTTCGAGGGTTGATTGGACTAATCAAGTCTAGCCCCCAAGTATGAAATGGATATGGAGTAATGATAGACTGCATACTTCGAGAATGATTCCTTGGAATGTTCCCCTATATCTAACATCTTGACCACTTCTCAGCATACTCAAATGCATCTTCTTTCATATAAGGCCAATAATATCCCATGTCAAGAAGTTGCTCATGCAATTTTCGTTTTCCTTGATGAGCTCCACATTCTCCTGAATGCGTTTCTCGAAGTACAATAGCTGCTTCTTGTGAATCAAGGCATCTGAGTAAACTTTCATTTGAGTTTACTCGAAATAAGAAACCTTCTTGAAAACAAAATCTAATAGCTCTTCTTCGAATGTGATGAGCCTCATACGCATTATTGGGTAAGATGCCATCTCTTAGAAATCTGATGAAAGGTCGTCTCCAGTCTTCCTCTTCTGCAAATATTGGACACACCTCCATAATATCAGGCATACTTTGGCAACCAGGGCAATTCCTTTGCAATTTCGAAGAATCAAAAGCCATGGTTGGCCAATACACACCAATTCTTTGTAGCCTTCTGTATAATGGGATGGAATCTGCACTTCCACAAGACTTCTCATGCATATCAGTGAGAATCTGTTGTGCTTCTTCATTTCCAACACATCGAAGTAAGACTTGATTCAAAGATTTGAAGTACAAAATATGACAAACTTCAACAAAGTATGCCAATTTTCGAATAGGAATTTCGAATATTGTTGTTGAATGTTTAAGCTGTCGTAATATATCATGTCTCCAATCATCTGAATGGATTTCTTCTTGCTCAATCTCAAGATCTAAGGTCGCTGGTAAGACCTTTCGAATGACTTCAATCTGTTGAGAGTCCTCGTTTAAACTCAACTTGCTTCCCAGATTGGCTAGGATGTCTACTTGATGATTTTTAGCTCTTGGGATATGTGTCAGAACACATTCAACAAACTTGCTCATCAACGCACGAATTGTTGTTCTGTAAGAAACTAACTCGTGTTCCTTAACAACGAAATTTTCATTAATCTGTGAGATGATAACTTTCGAATCACCAAGGACTCAGTTTTTGTATGCCCATCTGCTTGGCCATTATCAATCCAATGAGCAAAGCTTCATATTCTGTTCTATTGTTGGAACATACAAAATCCAGTCTGAATGAGTAATATAGATGTTGTCCATCACTTGAAGTGAATTCAATCCCAGCTCCTCCTCCATTCGAATTTGATGATCCATCAAACTTCATTTGCCATTCTTGTTCTTCCACAGTGGCAACTTCAAATTCTGGCAATTCTTCATCTTGCACTTTCGAGAAAGCAGCAAGTAAGTCTCCAACTGCTTGTCCTTTGATACTTTTGGGAGTCTCGCAAGTAATGTCAAATTCTGACAACTGTAACAGCCATTTTGTGTATCTCCCAAGTAACACTGGTTGAGAGAGCAAATATCTGATTGGATTCGAACGTGTAACAAGAACAATTGGGCAGACCAAGAGATAATGCCTCAACGTTCGAGTTACATGATACAAAGCCAAGCAGAATTTGTCTACTTGAGAATATTTCACTTCCGCTCCACGCAAAAGTCTGCTGATATAGTAGACAGGCTTCTCAATTCCTTTATCATCTTCTTGGGCTAATAATCCTCAAATAGCTTCATCAGAGGTAGCCAAGTATATTCGAAGTGACTTCCCTGGAATTAGTGCAATCATAATATGAGGATGCTTCAAGAGACCTTTGATGTTTTCAAAAGCTTGCTTACACTCTACAGTCCATGTGAATGCTGCTCCTTTTCGAAGTAGCAAAAGGAAAGGAGATATGTAAGCTGAAAGACCTGGAACAAAACTTCGAGTAAAAGAAACTCTTCCTAGAAAAGACTTCAATTGCTTCTGATTCGTAGGAGGAATCATTTCGAGAATAGCCTTTGATTTCCAGATCAATCCCTTGTCTGTGAACAACAAAGCCAAGGAATTTGCCAGCAGTAACCCCAAAAGCACACTTCGCAGGGTTCATTCTGTACTTGTAATGCTTGTAACGTTCGAAAACTCTTTGTCGAACTTCGAGATGTTGAGAACGAACTTTAGATTTCACGACAATGTCATCCACATAATCCTCTACTTCTTTATGTATCATGTCATGAAAAATTGTGGTCATTGCTCTCTAATAAGTAGCTCCAGCATTTTTTAATCCAAAAGACATCACTGTATAGTGAAAATTACCTAGAGGAGTTTGAAATGCTGTGTTGAACGTCCATCTGGTGCATCTTGATCTGATTATATCCACTATAATCATTCATGAAAGAGAACATTTCGTGTCCTGTTGTGGCATCAATGAGAAGACCCATGTTTGGTAATGGAAATTCGTCTTTAGGACATGCTTTGTTGAGATCTCGAAAATCAACACAACAAATTTGTCCATTCTTTTTTTTGATCGATAACGAAAAATTTTATTCATGAGCAGAAAGAGAAAGAAGAAATACAAAGATAAGCTGAAAAGTGGAGAAGAAAATAATGGAAAATTACAACAAAAGAACAGAAAATAAGAAAGGATCTAAAAGAGCTCCAAGAAAACTAGACAGACTCTACATTCACAGGCAAAGTGACTTCAAAGCTAGACTTAGGGTCTCCACAACCCCCAGAAGGAACCAAAATTATGTAGAACTGAGGATAACAATACCAAACTACAACCAAGCCACAGTGG
>JAUPMG010074111.1:0-13068 GCA_031762675.1 Pachysandra terminalis
GCAATCGTGAATCCAATGTAATCCAACTCAATGCAGAACCACCCAAATCAAACTAGAGTCTACTAATCCATTTGTAACGATCTTGAACTTCTAAAATCTAAATTAAATTAACGGATGACAGAAATTGAATAGATTTGACGATCATAAAAACTAATACCAAATCAACTTAAACAACTGATTAAATACAATTTTAACAGCAACTATTAAAAGTCAATATCATCGATGCACATGGTACATGGCCCAGAAAACAGGTATAACAACAAAACAACTATGATAGCATGAGATTTACACTTGAAATACCAAGAGGACTAGATACAAACATAAGGGCACACACGTTCAAGGTAGTAACATGCACATCTCTTATCAGGTAAGGTACTTACCTTAACACTTGCAGAAAATGAAGGAACTCCGAAAACAGAAACTACAGATCTCCTCTTCTTCTCTTCACTTTTTCTTCTCTGCAGCAGAACACCAACCAAAAAACAGATCAACACGTTCTTCTCTTCTCTCTTGGTCTCTCTCTCAACTCTCTTGGACGAACTAGCAATTGGAGGGTTTAGGGAGTAACCTCCCCTACTAACTCTCCCACCATCTCCACAACGCCGACATCTATACCACGTCTCCACAAGACTAGTTCAACGCACAACCGTGCATTGAACACAAAACCCATTCAAATTCAAAACTTGAATTGCCACAGTTAACCCCCAACTATTTAATATAACAAATTAACCCCACAATTGCAAATAATAATACAATCTAACCCTTAAGACTAATTAGTCACATAAAATAGCAAATAAAAAGAACATAAAATAGAATAAAATAAAATAAATTGAAGAGAAAATTCGGTTAACGAGTTTAGGTCATTACACAGATGCACACTTTTTAGCTATTTGGATTGTGGCTTCCATGGATGAGTTATACAGACTATACATTAAGGGACCGTCTAATTGCATGGTGTTTCGGTTCCTAGTGTGTCAGACAGGGATTCCAGATTCACTTTCCGTTTCTGGAAGAGTCTACACAAAGCGATGGGTATGCATCTTGATTTCAGCACAGTGTTTCATCCACAAATTGACAAGCTGACGGTCAGATGGAACGGGTGAATCCGATTCTCGAGGATATGTTGAACCTGTGTGCTTGATTTTAGGGGCAGTTGGGAGGACCACTTGCCATTAGTTGACTTCGCCTACAATAATAGTTTTTAGTCGAGATTCGGGATGGCACCATTTTGAAGCTTTGTATGGAAAACCTTGTAGATTGTCGCTGTGTTGAGCATAGACTGGTGGTGAATCTTCTATTCTAGGTTTTGAGGTTGTTTTGGAAACAACGGAGAAAGTGACATTGATTAGAGAGAGGTTGAAGGTTTTCCAGAGACGTCAGAAGTCATACGCTGATAAGCGTAGGAGAGCGCTTGAGTTTATGTTGGAGATAGTGTCTTCTTGAAGGTTTCTCCGATACGTGGCATTATGAGATTCGGCAAAAAGGGGAAGTTAGCTCCGAGGTTTGTGGGACCATTCGTGATTTTGGCCAAAGTTGGAGCAATTGTATATCAATTATCCTTACCGCCACAGTGGTCTGTAGTTCACGACGTGATTCACATTTCTTTGTTGCGAAAATATGAGCCAAATCCGTCTCATGTCATTGATTGGCAGTCGGTGCAGAGCGAGGAGGATTCTACATATGTTGAGTTGCCAGTGGGTATCTTAGATCAAAAGGAGCAAGTCTTATGTGTTAAGACTATTCCTTTGGTGAAGGTACAACAACATCATCATGATGTTAGCGAGGCTGCTTGGGAGCGCGCTGGTGAGATTAGACTCAAGTTTCCTTTTCTGTTCTCTTCCTTTGTGAGTTAATATTGAGGACAGAATTCTCATAAGGAAGGTGGATTGTAATGACCCATACACTTTTGCACATGTGGCACACACTCACAAGGTACACATACCACATATGTTTGTTCATTTTCTATGTGATGTTTGATCTGTGTATATGATTGTATGCTTTGTTGAATTCAGAGATGACCGGTTGTTTTAAATTTCAAATTGCATGATTGGATTGTACTTTAATCGCATTTTTATGTAATGGTGTGTGTATGCTTGTATGGTCATGCACCGTATCATGTTTTGGTGCTTTAAGTGATTTGGTTTAACCGGTGGTTTAGTGTGGTTTATAGGGTTGGACCGATGGTTGAATCGGAGAACCAAGGCTTACTCTATAAATATGTGTGGTTGAGTTCTCGTCTAATTGAAATTCTAATTAGACCCAGATTTGGGGATTTTAGGTTTTTAAGTGTTGTAGGATTTTGGAGAGGAGAATAGAATGCGAGTTCCCGTAGGGCTTTGCAGAGATTCGATCATAATTTCTTCGTTCTTTGTCTGATCATCTTCGTACAACAAGCTTTTGTTCATGATTCCTGGAGGTGAGAAGCCTCGTATTTTTCTTGGATTTTTCTGTGGTCATTTTGAGGTAGGTGTTCACAACCAACTGGTTTTCTTCATACCCTTTGATTTTTGGTTACTAATGATGATTTCTAAAATCAGAAGGAGGGGATTTTATGTTTGTGGGTAGTTTATGCTTTAGATGGAAGGAAAGCAACAAGTATTTTCGATTATGTATTATTGTAAGTGTTGATTTGATTGTTGTGTTGCTAGTGAAGTGATAGAAATTTTATATCCTAAATGATTTTGATCAAGGAATTTAATTGATAAAATTATGCATGTGGATTTTGTTTTTAAATTGGTTTTAATCCCTATATTGGCTTATTTATTTCATCTGATCGATTCGAGTAGTGTGGGAGTTTGAAAATTTAGTGGGTTTCATTATGTATACATGAAGTGGTCTTAGGAAGCCCTTGGAACAACTAGAGACCCACTTGGATAGCCGAAAGAAACCTAGAATTTTTCTGAGTTTTGTGGGACTCGGTCGACCCTATGAGTGCACTCGGTCAACCGGGTGAGAGTTCGGTCGATTGAAGCACTGATCGGATGGTCCTGATCGCATAAAGGTCTATTTCTGTTCATGGCTACATGATTGATCGAAGGGGTTGGTCGGTCAACCGGTTATCACAGTGTGTGTATGTGTGTTTGGTGTCTGCGTGCACTCGGTCGACCGGACAAAGTTTACGGGTCGACCAGGTACACCCAGAATACGATATGTCGTTAAGATAGAAGTGTTTTGAGTTATGTATTGTGTGTGATGGGATTATACGTGTATATGGGTGCACGTATATACTCAATGAGTGTAATGAATGTGGTATGCATGTGTTTGAGATGGTTTTGATAATGTTATGGTTTGTTAAATAAATGTGAATGAGTAGAATGTGTGATGATGATATGTTGAGGAATGTGTGATTTTAGTAAATGTGATATTGTATGGGTGAATGTGTAGGATTGTGATTATGAGATATAATATGATAATCCTGAATAACATGTTAGGATGTTAGATGATTATGCATATGATATGTGATTTGTGATATGTGAACGCAATGCATGATGTGGGTTGTAAGCATGATTTCCTTGTTTTATTTATGATAACATGTTATGCTTAGATGTTGATTGTTTACCCTAGGATATTGGGTGAAAGGACCTTGGTAGAGGAATTAGAGATTTCATACCAACTGGATTAGCTTGAGCTAATAGGGTCATCATGGGATAATAGACGTAAGAGACCATAGTGTTGAGTAGTACTATGTAACTACGCTTATGGAGCTTAGGTGATCCATTATAGTTTTGAGTCTGTCTAGTATGGATGGTCAGTTATATTTCAGTTGTATGTCTACCATGAATTGAACAAATGAATTGGGCAACTTCATGTGGCTTATCAGAGTAGTTGTGATTGGGTTACCTTAAGTGAGATCCGTAGGTTTGAGCCTTTAAAGGAAAATAGGTTGGGTAATTGTGACCTGTGGGTTGAAAGTTCCTAGAATTGTGTTGCGCATATAGATTTGTGATGGTCTTATCCAGCTAGTGTAAAATGGGATATGGGGGGAGGCATTTGATCCTTGCCTGAAAGTTGGATCGTCTTGTTGTTATGGTGGGTATCCATAAGTCCATGATAGGTATTTGAGTCAACTCAACATATAAGAGCACTGCTTATATCCTATTGTGCATGTTTACATTATGATGTTGTTGCGTGTGCATATCATTAGAGATGGATTGCATGTTGTCACAGTTTGTGTGAAACTGTGGGTTTATCATTTCGTTTATTGGACGATTTGCTGAGTGTACCCTGGCATATTGAGATGCTATGGGATTGATGTAATACGTAATGTACGACACTCGATGCGATGTATGTATTTATTTATTGTATATGCATATTATCATGATATAAATGTGATAAATGACTAAATGACTTGTTATGGATGCCATGAATAATTCTATGTATGTGGTTGAATGTTACATGTGATATAACATGGATACATGCAAAAATGATGAATGTTATGCATGATATAACTTGACTGTGTGATAACATGAAGAGCTGATCGCTCTTTGTATAGTTATGTGTGAAGGGCTAGTTGTTAGTTTCATCTACTACCTGTGAGCTAACCATTCATTAGGATTTATATTTCAGATCCTCCATGTGGTCTAGTGACGAGGTGACGAGGCATGACAGTCGACTTCTTGGTAGATTGGTTTAGTTGTGTTTTGAGTTTGTTGGACTAGTAGGCTTGATTTATAGTTTTGAGTTATAGACCACAGTTTTAGATTATATCAGTTGTTGTAGTTTTATTTTAGTTTCTTAGTTTGATTCGTTGCTTAGACTATTGATTACTCTTTTATATATTTGATTAGAAAGGTTTTTTGTTAATTCTGTTTAGGTGTATTAATTCCGTCGCACTTTCTATGCGAGGGAATTAGTAGCCTAATAGCCTCCTAGGAGTTAGAGCTCGAAGTTGTGCCTTCGAGATTTATAATTGCACATTATTTGATGAGATACAGGTTTCGAGACGTGACACAAACTGTCAAGCAATTCCCTTCATTGAAGAAATTAGATCATGAGGGCAACACATCACTTTACCATCGTCCCAAATGGCACCTTTTAAACGGGTTCAGTTGATTGAAAGATAGAAATATACCAAAACTTGAATATGTTTAAATCTGGGTTAGTTTGGATGGGGATTCCAGGTTGAGTTTGAAATAATTATATGATCTATACTTTTATATCGAATAATTAATGAACATATATATATATTTATATATATATATATATATATATTTATTAAGGGAGAGGTCTCATCGGAAAGCGTACTAAGATATTCTAAATTTTTTTAAAATAAATTTTAATATAATAAAATATTTAATATAATTAAAGATAATATTATCTTTTGGTTTATTCTAAGAGATGACAGTTAAGCTTTCAAAATAAGTGTTTTCATCTTTTTCAATTATAAAAAGATGATGTGGTAATAAAATGGTTACACATCTTTCAATTATAAAACAAATGACGTGACAATAAAATAATTAACACATATCAATGTGTAGTACTGCTTGTGCTATCTTATAATATATATATATATATATATACTAGTGGAAACCCCATGCGATGTATGGGTATGGAAAATTGAACCGTAATTAATATTTATAATCTTATTAATGACAATCTTTTATTAAGACCTTTTACCATACCCAACACAAATAAAACATATTGTGCCATGCACATGCTTCCATCATTAGAAATTTATTGCATTGTTCCGCTATTATGCGTGGAGGGAATTGTCAATTTCATCCATCTCTTCCTGTGGGAGAGGTATTCCAGATACGCTCTTTAGGACTTCTCATGCGTTGAGGAAATTATCGTTGCCTTAGACGTGGATTCTGCTTCAAGGGCCTTGGTCTGGTCCGAATTCCGTCCCAAGTGCAACATCCGGTTGCGTCAAGTAATGTATGTTGAGATGGAATTCGAGTGCCGGCCATACTGCAAGGGAGGGCTCAGGTTGTTGCAGCCCTTCAGGGTCATGGTGACGGCGGGTACAAAGAGAGTACCGCCATCTGGCTCCACCTTTCACCAGAAGAAAGGGTGTTCCTGGTGATCCTCCACCCGGGGTACCTGATCAGCCTGGTCAGGGAGTATGGGAGTAGCTACCTTGTCTACAACCCATAACGCGTACTCCGATAGTTCGGGTTTGACCTGGTAGCTCCTCCTCGTGACGTGGAATTCACACCCGCCTCGAGTGAAGTTGCAGAGTTTGCTGGGGTGAGGTTCCTTCGAGGAGTGGCTACCTTGGGATGGACAAAGACTTTGAAACCACCCCCGTTGAACTAGAGAGGCGAGGCATGGTGACTCCTTGATGGTCAGATTACTAGCACAAGTTCCTGGTCAGCCTGGGTGAGTTTGTAGAGGAGATCCAGTGCCCTCGAAGATTGACCTCGGAGGGCCTAAGGAGTAGAGACTGAGGAGGAACGACAAGAACCACTCTTTCCAGACCGGAGATGGCCATCCTATACTCCATGAGACTTCTGGTCATCTTGTGATTCAGGATGTCAATGAGTGGAGGCAGGAATGAAGTGCTTCTGCAGTTGGTGAAGCTCCTGTGGCAGCTTCTGAAAATGCTCCTCTTGCTCAGACTGAGGAGGGGTCTGCTGAGGAGGCAGAAGAGGACGACGATGAGGACCACATCCCAATTGGGAATCTTCTTCCCAGGAGGAGCACTAGCGCAAGGGTGCCCAGACTCCCTCCCAAGGCGCCAATGGCAACTCCTGTCACCAACATCACCCTGGAGTGTATCTTGGAGGGGATCCATCCAGTAGAGACGGTTCCCTTTGCTGAGGTTGTGGCCCTGACCCAATCCAAGAACAAACTCCTCCACCCAAGTCATGGGTCAGGGTGAAGACTACTGCCACCAGGACTTTAAAGGTAAGAATTGTTGACTTCTCACTTCAATTTTGTTTCCTTAATGAATACTTCTGACTTTATCTGCTTGATTCTGCAACAGATAGCAGTCGGGGGGAGCAGAAGTGGGACTAGCAGTTAGTGACTCCTCCGCTCCGTCTCCTCCAAAAGGAGATGGAGGTCAGTCTTCGAGGGTGCCAGTTGGGATCTCCCATGAGGGAGCTGCACCTAGGATCAGCAGGGTACCTCCACCCTCAACAAGAGTTTCAAGAGTTCCTCCCCCGCTCTTCCAAGGCTCTTCTTCTGGTGAGTACCCCTTCCTTCCCATGTAGAATTCTGTACTTGCTATAGTTTCCTTCTATTGAGTCGAGTGTCATTTCTGTTGCAGTTGCTGCATAAGAAGGAAGAGTAGGGGGTAGAGTACCTCCTTTGTCTCCTCTCATCTTGCCACAAAAAGATCTTGGTAAGGCTCCCTTGGGAGTGGGGCAAGAGAGGGAAGTCCCTGGGGGGAAGTAGGAGCCTTCCTGCTCCCCCATCTATGGCTTCTGGCAGTACGCCTGTCAAAAGGGAAGAAACAACTGGTGTTGGTGGAGAAGCACCACTTGTTGTCGAACCTTTGACTGTTGTGTATACAGTCTCAGTAAGTATTTTCTCTTCCTTCAAACCTACTTTGTTCATCCTTGTTTGTGAACTGTTTGACTAACACTTGCTATCTGCAGGATGATGAAGAGACGATCTCTCGTGTTCCTTCGAATATTAGAGAAGGAGCATGGAGCATTGGTGAGCCACCAGTTCTAGTGGAGGCCACTACTGTACAGCCTGAGGTGGTCCCTCCAACGGAAATTTCCGCTCTGCCGGTTGTACCAGCTCCAGAACCAACCAGCCAACTACTGATCCCACTAGGCCAAGTATTCAAGGAACATCTGGAACCGTTCCTTCGAAGGAACCGGAGGCCACAGCTGAGTCTTCTTCCCTTATAGTGCCTTCCCAACTGTAGGGGTCTCAGAAAGTGAACCCCTAACCCTAACTCCCATTGTGGGGCTGAAGCGCAAGAGGGGAAGCTTTGCCATCCTCGCGATTTAGAAGATGAGGGAGATGTCCTCTGATCGGGTGGAAGATGCTGAAGATATTGAGAGGAAGTACTGGATGAACCTAATCAGGGCGACATACGGGGAGATCGTTCCTAAGGCAGCGCAACTAGATCCTAAGTTCAAGATTTTTGGATATAGAGAACTATGCAGGCTTTGGAGGTCATGAGTCGAAGGACACTGCATAGTATTACTGAAGAGGATCTGGCTGTCTGGGGAAGAACGGTGAACAGCCTGAGAGGCATGCAGTTTGAGCTGGACTGGCTGGTCAACTGGCTGGAGCAGTTGAAAGTCAAGGTGCAAAAATGCAGCAAGGTCAGAGCATTGGAGGATCTTGTTGCGGCCCAGTCAGAGGAAATTGATAAATGTCAAGGCACCTTCGAGAAGTGTAAAGCTGATTTGAGACAAGTGGAAGAGAACATTGCTGAGCTGGACTCACTGATGACCAAGGCTGTTGAAGAGTGAATGCATATCCTGGAGGATACTGAAGAAGCAGCTTGAGTGGTAGCTCAAGAGAAAGCCAGACTCATGGAGGTGCAGACTGCTCTCATGAGACTTTCTCTTCCTGTTCCCGGAGCTTCCAGACTTAGACTTATCGAAGGGGCCTTCGAAGGCGTAATTGAATCCCAACTGAATGGGGCTCCTTGATTTTCCTTCTAACTTGTAAATTTGTACTCAAATGTATTCTTTGTAATGAAAGATTCTTTTGTATAGAAACAAATCTTCATTAATAAAAGTATTTCCTTAGCCATTTTCAATTGATAACATCTACAATTGCATCCTCCTCTAATGGCCTAATCTTATAATAACCTAAGGCCTGAGCCGAGATGACCTCAAAAGGACCTTCCCACATAGGAGCAAACTTAGGCTTTACAGCAGTGCTCCTTGCATACCAAGTTGCTCGCAGGACAAGTTCACTAACCTGGAAGCTTCTTGGTCTGACCAACTTGTTGTAAGCTTGAGTAATGATCTGATGGTAGTGCAGATTGCTTTCCAAAGCTTTTTGACTTCTCTCATCTAGATTATCTAACTTTTGAGCGCGTAGGAGGGAAAAATCTATGAAGTCCCATTCCACCCAACTATCATGTAGGATCTTTGCTGAGGCGACCTGCAACTCTACTGGAAAGAGAGCTTCTGCTCCAAACACTAGAGGGAAATGAGTTGCATTCGTAGCCCTATGCTTACTCACCCTGTATGCCCACAAGGCTTGAGGTAGGGATTCGTTCCATCTTTTAGGTTGGTCATACACCATCTTGCTCAGAATCCTAATCAAGGTTTTGTTGGTTGCTTCGGCTTTTCTATTCCCTTGAGGGTAGTAAGGAGTAGAATTCTTGTGCAAGATCCGGTAATGTACAGTTATCTCTCTAACTGGTCTGTTGAGGAAGGAAGTCCCATTGTGTGTGATAATCATTCGAGGGGGGCGAAAATGGAGGACAATGTTATCCCTAATGAACTGAGCAACAGAAGCTTCATTGGCCTTTCTCAGAGAAATGGCTTCAACCCATTTTGTGAAGTACTCTGTGGTCACCAAGATCCAAGAATGCCTACATCGACTCCTAGGATTAATGGGTCCAATCAAATCTAGGCCCCAAGTGTGAAATGACCATGGAGTAATGATTAACTACATTTCCTGAGAAGGTTTACGGGGGATGCCATCTTGAACCTGGCACTTCACACATTTCTTCACAAAATCTGCTGCATCTGCTTCCATGGTAGGCCAGTAGTAGCCTATGTCTTGGATCTGCTTGTATAACTTCTTCTTTCCTTGATGTGGTCCAGATGTGCCGCCATGGACCTCTCGAAGGATGATGAAGATTTCTTGATTACCCAAGCAACGCAGAGGGGTGTCATTGAAGCTCCTTCGAAACAGTTCTCCTTGCTTCATGTAGAATCGAGGGATCTTACGTTTGAGCTGAAGAGCTTCAAACTTATCTGAAGGTAGAATTCCATCTCGAAGGAACTTGATATAAGTCTCCCTCTAGTCTATAAACTTATAGATGGGGAAAGCTTCAGCAACATCAGGTGGCTCTTGGCACCTAGCGCAGGAAAGTTGTAGCCTGGCAGCTTCAAACGCCATAGAAGGCCAGTACACCCCTGATCTCTAAAGTCGTTTGTACAAGGCAATGGAGTCCGGGAGCCCACAAGTACTGTCATGCATGGCTTGCATCTTTTCCTTGGCTTCCTTCGGCCCAATGCATCTGAAGAGAGCTCCACTAACCCCTTTATTGTAAAAAGCCTTACCTTGCCTGGTAAAGTTCACCAGAATATTCAAAGGAGTAGTAGGAGTTCGGTGAGGAAGGTTATCCGGATCACAGACAATCTAATACCTCCAGTCTCCTTCTGCAATAGGTTCTTCATCCTCCTGCAAGAGTTGGGTGGAGGGAGTAGTCCTTCGGATGACCTCCAAAGTGGTTGCGTCAAATTCGAACTGGAATTTGCTTCCCAAGTTGGCCAAAGCATCAACGTGCTTGTTCTTGCTCCTCATTGTGTGAGTCAAGGAATAGGTTGAGAACCTTCGAAGGAGGGCCTGTATGGCTGTCCTGTAAGGAACTAAGTCTGGTTCCTTGACTGCATATTCCTCATTGATTTAGGAGACAACCAAGGA
The DNA here is from genome assembly GCA_031762675.1 of Pachysandra terminalis. Classification (NCBI taxonomy): domain Eukaryota; kingdom Viridiplantae; phylum Streptophyta; class Magnoliopsida; order Buxales; family Buxaceae; genus Pachysandra; species Pachysandra terminalis. The sequence continues at coordinate 10,519 of JAUPMG010074111.1, forward strand.
AGAGTCTCCTGCGATCTGGATGCTCTGAACATTTAGCTGACGTGCTAAAGAGAGGCCAATCAGCAAGGCTTTATATTCCACTCTGTTGTTTGTGCAATGGAAATCCAACTTGAAGGAAAATGAGAATTGCTCTTCATTGGGGGCGATTAGCTCAATCCCTGCTCCACCACCCTGAGAGTTGGATGATCCGTCGAACTTCATCTGCCATTCTTCTTCAAAAACCACAGATACCTCATTCATGATTTCATCCTCTTCTTCATCAGTGGAGAAAGCAGCCAACAGCTCAGCTACGACCTGTCCTTTGATGGCTCTCAATGTTTCGCACACAATCTCAAATTGGCCTAGTTGAAGTTGCCAATTGATGTGTCTTCCATAGAGAATGGGCTAAGAGAGGAGATACTTAACAGGGTCGCTCAAGATGAATTGTATGTGAATGTAGGTAATGCTTCAGCTTGTTCACCATGTGCATTAAGGCTAGTCAAGACTTGTCTATCCTGGAATATCTAATTTCAGCCTCCTGCAGAAGCCTACTGACGTAGTAGACTGGTCTCTCGAAGCCTTGTTCATCCTCCTGAGCAAGTAGACCGCTAATAGCTCGATCAGTGAAGGTGAGGTATAACCTGAGAGGTTTCCCTCGAATTGGGGCCATCATTGTGTGAGGGTGGGCGAGCACTTGCTTGATGGCCTCAAATGCTTGCCGATGTTCCTCCTTCCAGTTAAAAGAAGCATTCTTCTTTAGGAATGGCATGAGGGGAACCAAGTGGGCGGAAAGTTCGGGTATGAACCTCCAGATGTAGGACACCCATCCAAGGAAGGACTTCAGCTCCTTCTATGTTTTGGGAGGAGTCAAGTCAATTACAACCTTAGCCTTTGTAAGATCCAAGTAAATTCCATGCCTGTGGACTATAAACCCAAGGAACTTCCTAGAGGAAACCCCGAAGGCACACTTCGCGGGATTCATCTTCAGTTTATACATCCGGCATCTCTGAAACACCCTCTCCAAAATGGTAAGATGGTCTTCACGCTTTGCTGACTTGATGACTAGATCGTCTACATAGTGTTCAACTTCCCCATGCATCATGTCATAGAATATAGCAGTCATGGCCCTTTGGTAAGTTGTTCCAGCATTCTTAAGACCAAAAGGCATGACTGTATAGTAGAAGTTTTTCAAAGAAGTTCTGAAAGCAGTTTTTTCTGCGTCCCTTGGGTCCATAATGATCTGGTTATACCTCGAGAATTCATCCATAAAGGAGAACATCTCGTTCCCTGCAGCGGCGTCAATTAGTATATCCATCTTAGGCAAAGGGAAATCATCCTTTGAACTGGCTTTATTGAGATCTCTAAAGTTTACACAGCATTTAATCTGCCCATTTTTCTTCCTTACAAGGACTGTATTGGACAACCAAGAAGGATGTTGGATAGGCTTGATGAAACCCACTTGCAAAAGCTTCTCGACTTTAGCGTTGATCTTTAGCTCAATGTCTGGCCTGAAGGTCCTTGATGCTTTCTTGACATGACACATTGCAGGAGAGAGGTGAAGCCTGTGAGTCACCAACCCAGGATCAAGACTTGACATATCTTCATAGCTTCATGCGAAGATATCTTTGTACTGGGAGAGTAGTGCTATGAAGGCCTTCTTATGATCCGGTTCGAGGCAGGAAAAGATTTGTATAGGCTTGCTGACTATTGGATCGTCTTCGAGATCAACTGTAGATAATTCCTCCAGAATAGCCTGAACACCATCCTGTAAGTGTTCTGGGCATGTTCAAGTTTGGATTCGGGAGCTTGTAGAACTTCTTCACCAGGGACACACTGCAAGACGTCAGCGGATGGAGCCCCTTGTGATTGCTATAAGTGATAGACGTGTCTCCTATCTGTGAGGTCCACCCTTATGCAACGAGCCTTCGAAGGTCGAGAGCCTTCCGAAGGGGAAGGTGCTGATAAGGTCGGTATTGAGGAAGATGGCGGTGGGTGAGCAGTCGGCTCTAGAGTAGTCCACAAGGGTAGAAAAGTTCCTTGAAGCATAGCAACGCGACATTCCCCTTCTGGAGAAAATCCATCATAATGGTTTGCCTCAGCATAGTGGGTAGAATTCATCAAAGGGGAAGGATTTTGCCACCACTCTGACAATCTTTCCATTCCAGATTCCCTTCAAACACTGATGATAGGTGAAGGGTACCACCTTCGCTCGGTGTATCCACGACCTCCCCAACAGTACGTGGAACGTCACTTTGTCATCAATGAGATGAAATGTGGTAGGGAATCAGAAAGACCCTACAAGGTGGTTGAGAGAGATGTAACCCATCGTCTGCTACCACTGGGTATCAAAACCCAGAATCCGGATCTAGCTCGGGATGATGCATTTACTGGAAACTCCTACTGCTTCCAGGATCTTCAGAGGAATGAGGTTGACTGCTAAACCACCGTCAACCAATGCCCTTCGAATATTCACACCCTGTAAGGTGGCATTCACATACAGGGGTTTGTTGTGGTCCTTCGAAGACGCCATCATGTCTTCCTCTGTGAAAGTTATAACGTGCTTACCGAGTC
>JAUPMG010074132.1:0-13066 GCA_031762675.1 Pachysandra terminalis
CGGTCTCAATACAATTAACAAAAACAATTAAATGGTGATCAAACATTCAATTGGATTAAGCACAATGATAAAATACTTAAATATGAATTATAAATTCAATAGAAAAAATAAAAGATTTAAGACTTCATGGCTAGACTACATCAAAGCCTTACCAACAAAATTAGCTCATCATAGAGCTAAGATCAACCTTTGTGTTCTTCAAGAACATAAAAAAAAATTACAGAAGATTAAAAAGAGAAAAGAAAAATAGAAAGAAATTCTTCAATTGTGCTCTCTCACGTCATTTGGCCTCCTTTAGCCCTCCTCCACGTTCTTCACACACCTTTCTTTATAGAGTTTCAAGGATCAACACTCCTCTATTGTGAAATTGTTAATGGCAGCTTCCAATTTTTGATCTTCTACCTTCTAATTTGATTTCCAATTTCCCTTCTTGATTTGTTGCTAGTTCCTTGGCTTGTAAGCATTTCAAAAAACGTTCCTTGTTAATTGATTCTTTCTAAAACTTAGTTCTCTAACCAAGTCAAAGTTTTCTTTGTTCCAAAATTTTGGAACATGCCAAAACGGAATTTTGGTTTCAACCAAGTCAATCAATTCTCTAACCAATTCAAATTTTGTCCTTGATTCTAACTTGGTTCTGGAAAATCAAACCTTCCCTCTTGATCCTTCCTCCTTGACGATCAACATTTTTTCAAACATTCGTGTCCAAAGCGCACGAACATGTCGTTTCTTCCAAAACGAGTTGACTCGCTTGGGCTGAGTTGACTCTTCATAACTAATTTGGACTGAACCGACTCGGTTAGTGGATCGGGACGCAACCTTGGATGGACCTTTGTCGAAATAGGGTCGGATTGGCTTGAATGATCTGAATTGGGATGGATTCCATTTCCTGATTTTAATCTAACCCACCTGATATGAACTGATTGATCTAATCTGACCCGTTTGCTCTGAACCGATTTGGGTCTTCTTCCCTTTGACCAGGATTGATCTCCAAAATTGGCTCTGCATTATTAAACTAAACATAATTAACATAATAAAAATATAATGCAAGGATAAAATAAAATTAGTAAATTCTAGGTAAACTGGAGAATTAAAAGTGAGAAAAATAGTAGATAAGTCAGGTAATTAAGGTTATAAAATGTGGTATTTTCATGACTTATCACAATCCTACTCGAGCTGTGGTTGTGATGTTGTAAGTCAACTTCAATATTGATGGGGTTGGAGTCATGAGTTTGGCCCTCATCGGCATCATTTCCTTCATTTCCTTCAACCTCATGATCAGAGGTCGGTATTTCCTCATCTGGACCAAGAACTGGGGGACTACCCATAGGGCGTTGACTACGCTTGGAGGATGAGATAGCATGGCCTATGAGCTGCACCTATGAGAGAAAGACCAAGCAGATTATGGAACTGATCAAAACAATGCAATAATAAGGAAAGTATCAGCACATTAGCTGCTGATGTTTTCAGCAAGATCTCGAGGATGATTGGTCCCGAGGAGGATCGATCCCGAGGATGATCGATCCCGTGGATGATCGATCCCGACGATGATCAGTCCCGAGGATGATCAGGCAATGACGCCCCAAAGCAAAAAAAAAATAAAAAAAAGGATAGTATTATTTTTTTTACAAGTCCTGTGGGACTGGTACAAATGTCAAATCCCAAGAACAATGAGACGTCAAAATCATATCCCAACTCTGTGGGAGTTGGTACGGGCACCAGAAGCCCATTCCAAGGCGGATGAGGTGGCGCTGACCAAGCAAAAAAAAGAAAAAAAAAGAATGATATTTTTATTCGTTACAAGTCTCGTGGGAACCAGAAGCTGATTCCAAGCAAATGAGGAGGCACCAGGTAAATAAAGTATTTACTTATTACCGTGATAATATGATCAGTGCAATTGAACTACCAGCATGCCTTTGATGCCTTTAAAAAAATAAAAATAAAAATAAAAATAATTAAAAAAAAATCAGGGGCATGACGTCATTGATGACGTCATGCCAATTCGAGCAAATTCAGTGGCATGGCGTCATTGATGACATCATGCCAACTCGGGCACATGACAAAAAAAAAATCAAGGCATGACATTGAGGGAGGACATCACACCAATGAAGGTGGAGGTAGGCTATGACGCAAAGCCAAAAAAAAATCTCTCAAAGGTATGATGTCATGCCTTTGGGACTGACAGTACTAAGCCTTGTGGGGACTGATAGTACTGGTACCAGACCCCAGGAGCAAGGGGCGTCAAAGGCATCCTCCGCTTGCAGATGAGGTGGAGCCAGGAAAATTTGAAAATTTATTGACTTTTAGTCAAACATAAAATAATTAAGTCCTTTGGGGACTACTACTACAGTCCCCAGACCCCAGGAGCCGGGGGCGTCAATGGTATCCCCGCTTGCGGGTGAGGTGGCGCTAGGAAAATTTGAAACTTTATTGACTTTTAGTCAAACATAAAATAATTAAGTCCTGTGGGGACTACTACCGTAATGCCCAGACTCCAGGAACAAGAGGCCATCAAAGGCATCCTCCGCCTGCAGGTGAGCTGACACCAGAAAAATTTGAAAATTTATTGACTTTTAGTCAAACATAAATAATTAAGTCCTGTGGGGACTACTACCGCAGTCCTCAGACTCCATGAGCAGGGGGGACGTTGAAAGCTGTCCCCAGACCCCAGGAACAGGGGGCCTCAAAGGCATCCTCCGCCTGTGGGTGAGGTCGCGCCTGGAAAATTAGAAAATTTATTGACTTTTAATCAAACATAAAATAATTAAGTCATGTGGGGACTACTACCGTAGTCTCCAGACCCCAGGAGGAGAGGGGACGATGAATGCTGTCCCAAGACACCAGGAGCTGGGGGGATGTCAAAGGCATCCTTCACCTATAAGTGAGTTGGCAATAGGAAAATTTGAAAATTTATTGACTTTTAGTCAAACATAAAATAATTAAGTTCTGTGGGGACTACTACCGCAGTCCCCAGACCCCAAAAGCAGGGGGGTGTTGAAGGCTGTCCCAAGACCCCAGGAGCAGTGGGGTATCAAAGGCATCCTCCTCCTGTGGGTGAGGTGACACCAGGAAAATTAGAAAATTTATTGACTTTCAGTCAAAAATAAAATAATTAAGTTCTGCAAAGACTACTATCACAGTCCCTAGACCCTAGGAGCAAAGGGGACATTGAAGGCTTTCCCCAGACCCCAGGAGCAGGGGGGCATCAAAGGCATCCTCTGCCTGCGGGTGAGATGGCGCCAGGAAAATTTTAAAATTTATTGACTTTTAATCAAACATAAAATAATTAAGTCCTGTGGGGAATACTACCGCAGTCCCCAGACCCTAAGAGTAGGGGGACGTTGGAGGCTGTCCCCAGACCCCAGGAGCAAGGAGGAGTCAAAGGCATCCTCCGCCTGCAGGTGAGGTGGCGCCAGGAAAATTTGAAAATTTATTGACTTTTAGTCAAACATAAATAATTAATTCCTGTGGGGACTACTACCATAGTCCCCAAACCCCAAGAGTCGGGGAACGTTAAAAGTTGTCCCCATACCCTGATAATGACTAATATCTTCATAGCATCCTTTTTCTCCACCTTGGTCCTCATGGTCCTTATGTCCATCATCTATAGGTTTTGAAATATGTTGTGCTCAAAAGCGTAAGCTACACTAGCTTTCTAAGTAAACAAGTCTAACAAAATTTATGATTGAAGTAGAGACAATGCCACTCTTCAATGGTAATCCATATAAACAATAAATGAGTAAAATATATGATGTGTGATCAATAGGCAATGAATATGTAATGTGTGATCAATACACAATGAAAGTGTGACGAGTGATCAATATGAAATAAATAAGTGATGAATGATCAATATGTAACAAATATGTGATAAGTGATCTACTAACAGAGTTTCACTCACATGATTCAAATATTGGGTTTTTCACCAACCCTCACTTATCATCTTTCCACAAGTCTATTGGGACCATCACATAGAACATATCCCTCACCATGGGAGTAAATAAATTAATTGGTCTATTGGGATGATCAGTTCCTCGACACATAAAAATATAAGTCTCCTCATCTATTATGATTTCCAGATCATAATACTCTCGTTATTATCATAAACTCCAGCAATATGAAGTTATGAAGGTCAAGTCAATGCATTAGACCAATACAAGTCATTAGGCAATAATATTGGCATACACTGTGCAAGTGAGAATGTGCGCACTAACTAGGCAATCAAGTATGTGTACAATGTGTAATATGATCTAATTGACATGATAGCAGTATATATAAGTAATAAGAAATCATATCAAAATATCATTAGTTCATCAACATATGTGTACAATGTGTAATATGATTTAATTAACCTGATAGCAATGATTAGTCAATATGAAAGCATGTCAAAATATCCCATGTTCATCAAATATAGAAAATAGGTCCATAAAGAAGTAATTATGAGCAATATGAGTTCAAGTCAAATACCAACAGTTCATAAAACATAGCAATTGGGTTCATAAAGAAGTAAGTATATGAAATAATCCTAATTAAGCAGAAGTAACATCATAATCAGTCTAATTAGGCCAAAATAAGAAAGTGTGTGAAATTTTATAGCAATCAGAGCACTTTGATATTTTTCGGTCTACCTAGGATCTACCTAAGGTCTACCGAGCGGGTCTGGATTTGGCTCAGTAGCCATTCGGCATACTGAGTAGAATTTTCGGTAGCTTTTCCAGTGGCTTAAGGCTTTTGTCTGTGGTGCTTGGCATGCTTCTCGGCATGCCGAGTTGGGCTCGGTAGGCATGGACAGTTTTAACGTCTCTTCGGTAATTTGACCATAACTTTTGTGTACACTTATCGGAATCGCCTCAAATTTGTTTTGTTGTGCTCCTAACGATCAGGAGAATCCAAAAAATATAAATTTGAAGGTATTTAAAGTTTGGTAGACTCTTTAGTATGCCGAGTAGATTGCCGAAGTATCCTGGAAGTGTTTCGTAGACTGTTCGGCATGCCAAGGAGGCTGCCGAACCTCGGGGTTTGCACAAAAACTCAGAATTTTCATCTCTTTTGAATTCTAAACACAAAATATACTTATGTAAACTTGATTAGTATGAAATTCCGTACGAAACCCAATAAATAGAACTCTTAAAACAATACTTTAAATCAACTTACCATTTCCTACCATTAAAACTTAAAAAACAAGTAAAACCATTGAAGTACTTTGTACACAATGAAAAACAACATATGCTCCTATAAAATCATAAATAATGTTATACTTGAATACTTATCTTGGTTTTGATGATTGGTGTTGAGTCACACCTTCGTCCTCTTCTTCTTCTTCTTCTTCTTCTTTTGTAAGCAATGAATCCACCTCCCAAGGTCTTGAATTTATATAAACACTTAGGATCTCTAAGATTAGAACCTATAGAACTCTTAATCTCTACCCTTAGATTAATTAGTTTGAATCTCAGCCCTTAGATTAGTTTTTCAGCCCATGTGGGTTTCTAATATTGATTTCCTTCTAATTCAATTTTTAGAAGCTTAGTTTTAGTTTAAATAGCTTTAGTTTTTAGAAGCTTTCCTTCTAATTCTGTTTTCCAGCCCATGTAGGTTACTAATTATAATTTTTTAATCTCAGTCATTCATTGAAGATTGAAGGCTCCTACAAGATCCTAGCCATTGATTTATATATAAAGATTCCTACAAGATCCTAGCCACATGTCATAACTTTAAAAGCTATGATTGTGTGTGTTGTACCTAGTTTCCTATTTGTACAACCCACCAATCACAATTGGTCAAAATGCAAACATGACAGCTAATTACTAAAATTTTAAATAACCCATATTCTTTTGTTATTTATATATTAATCCTATTATTTTTGGTTGGGTTACCACACAAAGTGAGGCTCTCATTAGCAATATAACTAAGGAGGAAATCAAGACTGCTCTTTTCTGCATTGATGAGGACAAAGCCCCCAACCCCCGATGGGTTTAATTCTGGGTTTTTTAAGAGTACATGGGAGATCTTTGGGCCTGATGTCATAAAAGTTGTTGAGGAATTTTTCCACAATGGTAAATTGCTGAAACAAACCAACCATGCTATTGTCACCTTGATTTCTAAAATGAAGGTTTCTTCTATGGTGGAGGACTATAAACCTATTTCCTATTACAATGTTACTTATAAGTGCATTGCTAAGGTGATAGCTAATAGACTGAAATGGTGCTTACTTCCTTGGTTGGTGACTACCAGTCTACCTTTATTCCCGAAAGAAGAATAAGTAATAATATTTTCCTAGTACATGAGCTCCTTACATGATTATCACACCAAGCATGGCAAACCAAGATGTGCTACCAAAGTTGATTTCTTCAAAGCCTATGACTCTGTGAGATGGGATCTTATTCTAGATATTCTCAATAGGTGGAATTTCCCTACTGTTTTTGTGGAATGGGTTAGACAATGCATCTCCACCACATCTTATTCATTAAACATTAATGGGAGCTCTGTGGGATTCTTTCAAGGCGAGAAGGGTTTAAGACAAGGGGACCCCTTATCCCCTTACCTGTTTGTTTTGGTTATGGAAATACTTTTTCAATATATCAAAACCAATTCTCTAGACCAAGGTTTTGGATTTCATGACAAATATGAACTTCTCAAGATCAATATGATAAGCTTTGCTGGTGATCTTTTCATTTTTTCTACAGTTGACCTCTTATCTATTGAATTTGTTAAAAGGAGCCTCAGTTGGTTCCCATTGGTCACTGGTCTTCGAGCGAATACTGACAAGAGTGAGTTAATTGTTGCTGCTGTATCAAATGAGAAAATCTGCTGGGCAGGTTGGGGTTCGGGCTAAGAGTGCAGTGCTGTTAGACCTTGCGGTCTGATGCTCTACCTTGAACTCAAGATGATGCGACAAATCGTTGAACATTTTAATGTTCTCATTGTGCATCATGAAAAGCCTCATGTGCTCCCACAAGTCAGGTAGGGAGATCATAGCAGCGAGAATCTGTTGCTCATCTGTCAGGACATTCTCTGCGACTTTCAGATCTCGTATCATAAGTCTCAAATCTCATCGTCAATGCACGTAATCTAATAGCGGAGGTACTAGTGAACGCGAGTTTCAGTGCGTTCCACATCTCAAGTGCAGTCTTGTAGGCCTTGAGTTCGCCAATAAGATCATTGTGCATACTATACAACATAGTAAAGCATGCACAATGATCATTCTTGGCCCAAAGCTAATAGGCCTCTATATCTCTACGATGCTAGGTAGTGGTTCCCTCCTTATGATAACCTAGACTATGTAATAAAGTCTCTTGGGCCTCGGACTCATCAAGGAGATATTGGATCTTCCTATGCCATATTTCATAGTTCTTACAATCTAATTTCTCACCCTTGTTAGGTCAGCTACTATGGTCTAAGCGGCTAAATCACTACTATTAAAGTGCACATATCTCTAGCATCTCATATACAGACACATTGTTGATTTGCATCACTATCTAGGACTAAACAATAAAATTAATCTTTTATTTATCAGATCAAAAATACACTAGACCATAGGTCGTAATGCATAATCATCACCAATACAATAAAATTTTAATATTACTTTTAATCCATAATGTGCAAAACCCTTCTAGGAAATAACATAATTTCAACTAGGATGTTATTTACATGTTATCCTCATATAATCATGCAAATAATCATGATATTATTTACATGCTAACCTCATATAATCATGCAAATAAAATAATCTCTAATTCATGATATTACTTACATGTTAACCTCATATAATCATGTAAATAAAATAAACTCTAAATCATGATATTATCCTCATGTTAACCTCATATAATCATGAAAAGAAAATAATCTTTAAATCATGATGTTACTTACATGTTAACCTCGTATAATCATGTAAATAAAATAAACTCTAAATCATGATATTATTCACATGTTAACCTCATATAATCATACAAAAAAACATAAACTCTAAATCCTGATACTATTCACATGTTAACCTCATATATCCACTTAAATAAAATAAACTTTAAATCATGATATTAGTCACATGTTAACCTCATTTAATCATGCAAATAAAATAATCTCTAAATCATGATATTACTTACATGTTAACCTCATATAATCATGTAAATAAAATAATCTCTAAATCACGATATTATTCACATGCTAACCTCATCTAATCATGCATATAAAATAATCTCTAAATCATGATATAAAACCCTAACATCAAAATTCAAAATAGAAATGAATTTTAAGGTCTGATGGGTCGCGTGTGGCAGGCCAGAAGCAGCAGGCACGAACGGGAATCCTAGCACAAGCCCTCGCGTGACAGCCCAGAACATCAGGCGTGCGCAGGTAACCCCAACGCAACAGCTTAGCACGCAGGCCTCGCACAGGAAGCCCAGTGCAGCAGGCCCAGCATACGGGGTTGCGCACGGGCAGCTAGGCCTGTAAACGGATCGCATCCGAAGTGGATTCTGCTGAATCCGAATCCGATCTGTTAAGAAATCTACTAGATCCAAATCCGATGGATCTTCATATACTCTACCCGAATTCGAATTCGATTATGATCCGAAATCCGATTCGATCCGAATACCCTAAAATCCAAGTCTAGAAAAGAAGAATGTTGGAAACTAGGGTTTGTTTTTAACAAGGTATTGTTAGTATGTATCACGAGTAATGATACAATGTAACTATAATACATAAAAGTAATGTATGTGATGGAATGGATATGTTGTTATGTGAGACACTATTCATAGATAATGATAGTATGTGACACTAAAAAAAAGAATACATCAGTTTTAATTATACAATCAAATCGGATTTATATAGATCCATATTTGATTCGATTATATTCAGATTTTTTGGATTCGGATCTTAATCGAATTTCGGATCAAAAATATCTTACCGAATCCACTATAATTGGATCGGATTCAGGTCATGATCCGATCAATTGACAGGCCTACGGGCAGCCCAGCATGCAGGTTGCGCATGGGCAACCCAGCCCAGCAGGCCCAGCGTGCAGACCACACATGGGCAGCCCAGCGCAGCAGGCCCAACGTGCAGGCTGTGCATGGGCAGCCCAGCGTGCAGGCTGCGCATGGGCAGCCCAGCGTGCAGGTCGCAGATGGGCAGCCCAGCACAGCAAGCCCAGTGTGCAGGCCCAGTGCAAACAGCTCATCGCAGTAGCGCGGGAAGACCAACGTGTAGGCCTAGCATGCAACCCCGCGCGGAGAGCCCTAGCGCATCTGCCCTACTGCAGGGAGCGCACGCATAGGCACAACAGCCTAGCATTGCGCGCACAGGCGCGCGCATGTGTGCAGGTGTGGATTTCTACAGAAAAACAGCAACTCAGTTATAGATTTGATGAGGTTTCTCGACATACCTCAATCCAACAAAGATGTATCGCAGTAGCTCTGATACAAATGAAGGTTGTAAATGATCCGAATCGCGTACCTTGATGCACACGAACCCAAATCTGCAGTAAAAGATCTCTATCAAACCAAATAACGTCCCATGTCGAAATATGTGATTACTAAAATCACATACAATGAATCCACACTCAATAAACCTAGGGCTTTTTATGGAACCCCAATAGCAAATCCAGATCTTTGTAGGAAGTAGAGATGAAGAAAGGGGAGAGTTCTCTATGGGTGGAATCCCAAAAACGTGAAAAGTAACTCTATGGGTAAGGAGGAGGAGTCTTCTACATATAGAAGACTCAACTCAACTCATCCTAGGACTCTATCTCCTAATCTCATTAGGAGAGAGGTATCCACATCCGCAGTTCTAACCAAGTACGGACGTCCCATTAAGTGGGGACCCTAGGTCATCCCAAACGGGTCGGGCCAGTCGGATTGACCCATCTCTAAAATCGAACAATCTTAAAATCTCATATTGCTGTGGGAAGTTCTAAATGGAAAAATCTTTCGTCTAAGAGGTCATATTTTGATATAGGCTTCTGAAATCTGGGAAGATGGTCCAATTTCAGTTTAATTGAAACAGGGGGGTCTAGGGAGGTCTAATTAGCTTAACTATGCAAAAATATGTGGGGTCAATCTGGTTGATTGGTCTGTCGGTCGACCTATGGCTGTCGATTGCTTGGCCAGTGAGCAGGCCAAGTGCCTGTGGTCATCAGTTGACTGTCGATTGGCCGATGGGGTAACAGACAGTGTTCTGAGATTTTCAATGTGACATAGGTTCAGTGTTTTAGGCATAACTCTCTTAATACTTATCGAAATTACTTAATACTTGTTTTGATAGGTTCCTAACAAATAGAGGAATCTTAGAAAAATAGAAAATATATAATATAAAATATTTACCTAGGTTTCTTTAATTGATAAAAGCAGAGTCTTGAAATCTCTCCAATTTTAGTCTTCTTTTGGTTTCCTAAAGAGATGCTGATAATTAATCTATCTTTATTGATATTTCTTTTTAGTTTTTAATGATAAGAACATGAGAAAGGTTTTGAAATCAAGAACATTGATTCCATCATGTTTACAAAATTAGGCTAGAAGTAAATACACTAGATAATGAAGGAAAATTCACTTCTTTGCTATAGATCCTTTCTTTGATGTGTGTTCTTTAGTTTTTTGGGTTGTTGATCCTCTCCTAGTTCCAACTAGGGTTTCCCATGAATTTGACTTTTTTCTAATCCCTTAATTCACTTATTTTACTTATTTTTATAATGATTTAGTAGTTCTAGTTATATTAGGACTGTTAATTGCTGTTTAGCAGTTATCTAGACTCCTAGTTTGTTTATAACTTGTACTTATTAATCATCCATTAATTAGCTACGAAATTCCTTACTAATTAATTTAGAATTTAATTCCCTTGGGACTTAGGGATCTCAGTTAAGCCCATTGGTTTAGTTGTTAAGCCCATACTTAGTCTTAGCTAAGCCTAACTTAAGTTATAAGCTCAGTTTACTTCTTCTAAGCCCAATAGTCTAATTAAGCCCAACTATTATTATGAGTTCTTAATTTATTTATTTTAAGTTACATATTACTTTATAATTATATTAATTATCAACTTTTGGTTAGTTTTAATTTATGACTTTACTAAATTACTATTTTACCCTTTTATTAAAAATTCTTTTCTAGTCTAGTTTTTTAGATCCTTACAATCTATCCTCTTTAAAATAATTTCGTCCTCGAAATTAATCTAAGTGATCTAGTTGAATTGGTTCTTATGTCATGTTGATGGTTTTAGTTATGGTTATAAAGTTTTTAAGTCATTAATTTAAATGTGTAAGAAAATCAAGGTAAACAAACACTGATTTCATTAAAGAAAATGGTTTACTTTAAGGGTTACAACAAGCTAGATAAACATGACTAAGGTTACTACAACTAACTAGTACATCAAAGTGATTAGTGCTAAAACAATTTCCTATTACATTGGAAAAGAAAAGATAACTAACTCTTGCCATTCTAGATGGCTACAACTAAGGAAAAGAAAAGAAAATAGAACTCCTATAGTAACTATGGAGTATGAGTACCATAATCCTCATGAGGAGGAGAAGAAGGTGGTGATGGCAAATGTACTAGTGGTACTGGAGGAAGAGGTACTAGAGGTATCACATCTGAGCCTCTACCACATCCAAAAGATCCTAGAGATACTTGAAGGTTTTATCTACACTCTTCTTGAGTTTAGACATTTCCTTTCTATTCCTCTTGATTTCTTCTCGGCTCCTAATCTCTTCTCTACTCTCTTTGAGTTCTGCAGTGATGTCTAGTCTGGACTGAAAACTTGCTCTCTCAAGGGCTGCTAACCTGGCATCCACATTCATGTTCCTCCTTGTATAGAGATACATGGGAGGAAGATCTAGGTCAATCCTAGGTGTTGTGGAAAAAGATGCTCTATGATCCTAAGGTTCAGATGGTGCAGGAGGTAGGTCTGGTTGCTCTTGTTCTTCTTCTTTTTCTTCTTGAAAATGCTGCTGAGTTTGGAAGTGTTCTGGCATAGGCTGCTCCCATAGATAATCACATAAGCCTAAGATTGATGCCACTGAAAGTCTTAACAACCGTCTTGTGTCCCTCATATGGTAAGACAAGTCCTCAGTGTTTGGCAACTGCACGCATGAGACAAGGAAAAAGCATCTCACCCCTTTTGGTGCCCCTAAAATACTTGATGATGTGGGTGATGATAATGGAAGGGAGGCAAAGAGGTTTACCAATAGCCACAAGGTACAATACTTGGGCCATGTAAGAAGAAGGTGCAGTCATGTTCCCACTTCTGGATAGACATTCCTTATGAAGATCAGATGGAGGATCCTGTAAAGAGGTAGGAGGTTGGAAGAGATAAGGGAGTTGTCTTTCTTCCATCTCACATCTTTTCCACAAAGAGTTCATGTTACTTTGGGTCTGTCTGCTGGATCAAGATCTAAGATAATGCTATAGGTATTGTTCATAGGTGCATTGAGAATTTTTGACACCAATTAGAGGTTTAGGGTTCTAGTTTCTCCATTGAAGTCGAAAGTAATGGTCAGGGTGTCCAAATGGTTTCACTAGTACTGCTATACATTTCCTGGGTAGCAGAAAAATAGGCCTCTTTACTCCAGTCCAGTATAGATTCCCATCTTATGGCTTGCAAGGTCTCAACGACTCAATAGTCTACAACATGGGTTTTAACAGTATGAATCTCAGGAAGGGTATCCACACTGTAATAAACATTAAGCTGATTGGGATCCTTGATGTGTTCTTTTATTTCTTCTGAAGGAGATGAAATATCATCTTCTTCGTAATGGTCAGTGTAACAACCTGAATAAAACATAAAATATCAATTGGAAAACTTATGGGTAAAATAGTAATTTGGGAAATTTTAGCTTAATTTCACTAATTAATTAGGATTAGGAACACTTAAAAATATTAACTTCATAAGACACTATAGATTTCCCTAAATCATTAAAACTGATTAGGTCAACCAGATTTAAATTAAGAACCAAAATAGGTCAGATAACCCAATTTAATGATTAAATAAGAAATATAATGTTTTGCCGGTTTTTAATCTTTTATTTAAGCATGTTTATGTTTTAAAACCTTGTGATGTTTCATTTCTTTGTTTTGATCTCCGATCGGAT
>JAUPMG010074143.1:0-13066 GCA_031762675.1 Pachysandra terminalis
GTTCTAGATCTAGTATGAGTTATCTATTGGGTTTATCCTACTTTAATCCTAATTAGATTTTAAGTCTTTATCTTTAAGAGCAGAGTTTTGTGCTATCAACTAATCAAGCTTCATCCCTAGCTGCTAAGGGATCCTCTAGCTCTTTCTACGATAAGAGCAGAGTGTTGTGTCTCCTGGAGATGTCCAACCAGCGAACATACAGCTGAGTAAAAAAGGCTCGAAGACCAGGACTAGAAAAAGATATCTCAGTACCAGGATCGCTATAGCAATCAATGATCCTTCCAAGAGTAGAGCCGTAAGTAGAGGGAATGAAGATCTTCTTTACGAACATGAAGCGTGTATCCACTTCAATAGGAGGAAGGATTGGATCAGCATAAGCATCCACACTTCCCAGATCCAAGAGTCCATCATCAATAGAATCATGAGAATGACCACTCTCACTAGAGGCATCGACAGTACGAACGCCTTCCTCATCAGGGATCGAAGATCCCTGGGGTACCTCCACGATCGGAGGTGTCTAGGAGGAGTAAACACTCAGTGAGCGGGAGGACTACTCCCCCACCTTTGTCGTTTGAACGATCTCTTCCTCTAAGGTACCGGCAAAGCAATAGGAGTCCTTCCTTGCAAAGGGAGTATCAGTAGTAGCGTCTCCAACATCAGGAGTAGGAGGACATTGATGCCTAAGTCACTCACCTGCAAGAGATAAGACGATTACTTCACATAAACAAAAGATATGCTTAGAATGAAACATACTAGCTAGAGAAATCAAATTCTCATCCCTCTCAGTCGAGCGTGATCTAAGGGAAGTACTAGAAGAGATTGTCGCCACTGACGCCATCCTACTCGAGCCGAGGCTGCGATTTCGCACGTTAGCTCCAAGGCTGATAGGGTCGGAGTCATGAGCACGGTCCTCTTCAACATCATTTCCTTTACTTTCTTTAGCCTCATACTTTGAGATCGGTACCTCCTTCTCCTGAACAAGGACTGGGGGACTACCCATAGGGCGCTGACTGCGCTTGGAGGATGAGCCAGCATGGCCTATGAGCTACACCTATGAGAGAAAGACCAAGCAGATTATGGAATTGATCAAAACAATGCAAGAATGAGGAAAGTATGTGCACATACATTAGTTGTTGATGATTTCAGTAAGGTCCTGAGGAGGATTGATCCCGAGGAAGATTGATCTTGAGGAGGATCGATCCTGAAGAGGATCAGTCCAGAGGATGATCGGTCTCGAGGAGGATTGGTCCCGAAGAAGATCTGTCCCGAAGAGGATTGATCACGAGGAGGATCAGTCCTGGGGATAATCGGTTCCGAGGAGGATCGGTCACGATGATGATCGGGCAGTGATGCCCCAAAAAAAGAAACTCAACATGACGTCATGCCTTAGGCATACGCCTAAAACCAAAAAAAAAAAGATGATAATTTTTACTTTTTTTATCAGTTTTGTAGGACTGGTACAGACGTCAAAGCCCAAGAGCAGGGAGCGTCAATAGAATATTCCAACTCTGTGAGATTTGGTTCGGGCACCGAAAGCTGATACCAAACGGATGATGTAGCACCAGATAAATAATTCATTTATTTATTTATTTATTTATTTATTTATTTACCTATTAAAATTCAAATAACCAAGTCCCAATGAAGAAAGGGCTTTGACGCTCAAACAAAAAACAAAAAAAAAAGTTTTTACTTTAACAGCCAGGGGCTTTGACGCCCAAACAAATATATATATATATATATATATATATATATATATGGCTTTAATGGCCAAGGACTTTGACGCCCATAAAAAAAAAAATTAACAGCCAAGGAGTTTGACTCCAAACAATATATATGTACACACACACACACACACACACACACATATATATATATATATATATCTTTTTGACTTTGATGGCCAAGGGCTTTGACTCTAAACAAAATATATATATCTTTTTGGCTTTAATGGCCAAGGGCTTTGATGCCCAAACACACATTTATTATGTATACGATTGATGTATTAGTCTTATTTAATGATCTCTAAATGTAGTACATAATTAACATGTTATGTTTGCTATAGTCTATAAAATTCTTATACAAATTCAACATGATAAATCAACAATCTTAACAACACGTTACACATTCGAACTTTGTACATTAGCCCAGTCGTAGCTTTATTCTTATTTTTAATCAGTTGATATTCTTTATCATTTGTGCATTTATACTACATCTCATATATGCACAAATCACAATATTTCAACATTTTACACTTCATAGTCATATCTAGCCATATTTGGCCATAGCTTTTTACAATGTTTACCACTGCCAAGTGCTTTTTGCATGTAAAGTCATTGTGCACATGCGACACATCAAATACATGTGCATACAATATTATCACAATAGAGCAACAGGGGGGTCAAAGCCGAGGAGTAGAAGGTGCGGCAATAGCAGAGCCCAATCCTGTGAGGAATGGTCCCGGCGTCAAAGGCCGATTTCCAAACGGATGAGGCGGCGTTGATAAAAGATATATAGATAAAAAGGAAGATTGATCCCGTGAGGATCAGTTTCAACGATAACAATAGTTTCGGGAAGATTGAACTGCGAAAGCAAAAAAAAAAAAGAAGAAAATTTTTTTTCCATGAGGATTAGTTATGGGAAGATTGAACTGCGATAAAAAAAGAAGAAGAAGAATTTGATCCCGTGAGGATCATTCTTAACGACAAAGTAGTTTCGGGAAGATGAACTGCGATAGCAAGAAAGAATTTGATACCGTGAGGATCAATCTTAATGACAAAGGCAATGCTAGTAAGATTGAACGGCGGTAAGAGCAACGAGAGAGAGAGAGAGAGAGAGAGAGAGAGAGAGAGAGAGAGAGAGAGTAATCTTCTGTCAGCACGATAAGAGAGTAATCTTCTGTCAGCACGATAAGACTGATATATGCACCAACAGCAGAATCTCAACCCGAGGATAATTAGTACTGGCGTCGAGAGCTGACTCCAAGCGGGTGAGGTGGCATCAGTCCCCAGACCCCAATAGCTGGGGGGACGTTGAAGGCTTCCCCAGACCCCAGGAGCAAGGGGCATCAAAGGCAATCTCTGCATATGGGTGAGGTGGCATCAGGTAAATAAATTGTTTATTTATTTATTTATTTATTTATTTATTTTCAAATAATTAAGTCTTGTGGGGACTACTACAGCAGTCCCCAAACCCCAAGAGCATGGGGGACGTTGAAGGCTATCCCTAGACACCAGGAGCAGGGGGGGCATCAAAGGCAATCTCCGCCTGCAGGTGAAGTGGCGCCAGGAAAATTTTAAAATTTATTGACTTTTAGTCAAACATAAAATAATTAGGTCCTGTGGGAACTACTACTGCAGTCCCCAGACCCCAGAAGCAAAGGAGACGTTGAAGGCTGTCCCCAGACCCTAGGAGCAGGGGGGGCATCAAAGGCAGCCTCTGCCTGCGGGTGAGGTGGTGCTAGGATAATTTGAAAATTTATTGACTTTTAGTCAAACATAAAATAATTAAATCTTGTGGGGACTACTACCGCAATCCCCCAGACCCCAAGAGCAGGGGGATGTTGAAGGCTTTCCCCAGACACCAGGAGCAGGGGGTGTCAAATGTAGCCTCCGCCTGCAGGTGAGGTGGCGCCAGGAAAATTTGAAAATTTATTGACTTTTACTCAAACATAAAATAATTAAGTCCTGTGGGGACTACTACCGCAGTCCCCAGACCCCAGGAGCAGAGGAGAGCATCGAAGGCAGCCTCTGCCTGCAGATGAGGTGGTGCCAGGAAAATTCAAAATTTATTAATTTTTTGGTCAAACTAATATTTTAAGTCCCGTGGGGACTAATCCTATTGGCGTCAGACCCCAGGAGCATAGGGGTGCGTCGAAGGCAGCCTTCGCCTGCGGGTGAGGTGGTGCCAGGAAAATTCAAAATTTATTAACTTTTTAGCCAAACTAATATTTTAAGTCCCGTGGGGACTGATCCTACTGGTGCCAGACCCTAAAAGCAAAGGGGGGCATTGAAGGCTACCTCCGCCTACAGATGAGGTAGCACCAGGAAAATTCAAAATTTATTGACTTTTTAGTCAAACTAAAATATTATTAGTCGTGTTGAACTGATCCTATTGGTGCCAGGCCCCAGGAGTAAGGGGCGTCGAAGGCAGCCCCCATCCTGCAGATGAGGTGGCGCTAGGCGCTATTGTTATGATTTATTATTTCCAAGTCTCGTAGGGACTAGTGTATGTACCAAAGCCCAAGAACAAAAATGAGCAGGATCAAAAACAGATCCCAGAACTAGGGGATTGGTCCTGGCGGTAAACAACGTACGTTGATGATAACCATCATATTACCACATGACCATGCCTATACTCTACGATGGGATGTCGACTTAGAGATGCGTTTCTATACTCTATGGCGGGATGCCAATACTCCACGACGGGATGCCAACTTAGAGATGCGTCCCTATACAATATGGCGGGTTGCCAATACTCCAAGGCGGGATGCCGACTAAGAGATTCATCTCTATACTCCACGACGGAATGCCGACTAAGAGATGCATCTCTATACCACATGGTGGGATGCCAATACTCAACAACGAGATACCAACTAAGAGATGCGTCTCTATACTCCATGTCATGCCAATGCTCAAGGGCAGTGATCAGCGTGTGGTGACAATGTTAGTCAGACTATACCATGACCACGAAATATCTTGATGAAAATCATCGTGGTCAAGGGGACTAAAATGTAGATATGAAAAATGCTAAGGGCATATAGCCAAATAACAGACCGCCACATGTCAGAATTATGACTAACACGTAGCAAGTTCCCCACTAATACCTAGGGTTATAACACTCGAGAGCTTTCTAAGGAAGAACTTCAGTCTGTTCGAGGAACCGGTTCAAGAAATTAATGGTTGAGACATAGATATAGGGAGAAGGTAGTGCGCTACCATAATGACCCGTATCATATGAATCACAAGATGTTCAACACTACAATGAATATACAATGAAGCTAATATCAACAGGTACTCCACAACGGGATGCCAGACCCCTTTACAGCAGGATGCCGATGCAGAAATACTTCTCAGGTCATACTCGAGGGTGCCAACTTGTGATGGGACAACCCCTCGGGTTCTTGAGAGCCTCACTTGTGATATGACATCCTCTCAATTCATAGTCAAGGGCGCCCATCTGCAATGGAACAACCCCTCGGGTTCTTGAGAGCCTTAGAGGTGCGCCTTACGTTTACCAAAAAGATGCATCTCTGTGAACACGTCGATTTGAATTTACTCCTAAGGGGAGCGACCGCCCTGGAGACTGTAAGACGTCGACATCGATATGAATTTACACCTAAGGTGAGAGATCTCCCTGGAAGTTGTAAGACGTCGATACTATCCTCCGTCTAAAGCGATGCTCGATGATGTCGTAGGTGATACTATCCTCCGTTTAGAGCGATGCTCGATGATGTCGTAGGCGATACTATCCCCCGTCTAGAGCTATGCGTGATGATGTCGTAGGCGATACTATCTTCCATCTAGAGCGATGCTCGATGACGTCGTAGGCAATACTACCTTTGTCTAGATCGATGCTTGATGACATCATAGGCGATACTACCTCCGTTTAGAGCGAAGCTCTAAGATGTAGAAAGTGATACTACCTCCGTCTAGAGCGAAGCTCTAAGACGTAGGAGATACTACCTCCGTCTAGAGCGAAGCTTTAAGACTAGAAGGTGATACTACCTCCGTCTAAAGTGATGCTCTAAGATGTAGAAGGAGATACTACCTCCGTCTAGAGCGACGCTCAACACTTTAAAATACATAGTATTTCTCGGCGGTCCAAAACTACCGAGATATATACCTGGACAGCCGTGGAAACAATTCTCAGCGGTCCAGTGAACCCCCGATAAATCCCTTACCGCGGAATGCATTCTCGGCGGTTTACCTCGACCGCCGATAATTATCCTAATTTCTTGGCGGTCAAAAACCGTTGTTCCGTATTAAAGGGCGCGTTATGTGGTATACCACGGCGATCCAAGACCGCCGACTATTATCTTCTCTTTATCGGTGGTCAAAAACCGTTGTCAAAGAGGGCTAATGCAATGATTTAGATTTGTTTCTCAGCGGTCTGGACCACCGATAATAAGTTTGATATCTCAACAATCTTATAAGATCGCCGATATATATATTGTTTAACGGCGGTCATTTAGGACCACCGTTAATTGTCTGTTTTTTTTTTTAAATTTCCCTATTTCTACAAGATTACGAACCTGTAAGTAAACCTGTACAAGAGCAAACACAATTCAAGTCTATTAAACCTATAAGTAAACCTATACAAGAGCAATCACAATTCAAGTCTATTAAAGCTACAAGTAAACCTGTACAAGAGCAAACACAATTCTAGTCTATTAAACCTACAAGTAAACCTGTACAAGAAAAAACACAATTCAAGTCTATTAAAGTTAAAAGTAAACATGTTAAAATTTTAGAAAGTTAGTTACATATTTGACTTTGACTGCTTGTGATTGGTGGGCTGCACAATACAAAACTAAAGTGCTTCACACACAATCACAACTCTTTAAGTTAGAATGTGAGGCTAAGATCTTGTAGGAACTTTTAATCTTAGATCTAAAGGCTATAATTCAACTAACCTAAAGTGATTAATAAAATAATATACAATTAGGATTATAGTAAATAAACAAAGTCATTAATAAATAATTTCAACTTAAATAGAAAACTTGGTTAATAGATTTAACTAGAATTGACCAAACAGGACCTAACTCTAATAATTCATTAGATGAACTTAAGTAAAGCCCAATAAGACTAAGGCCCAACTAGACTAAAGCCCAATTAGGTTAATTAATAGGTAATTTTTGTGATAATTAAACCAAGAAATTTAAAGACTAAGTTATAATGGAACCAGGACTCTAAACCAATGTTTAAACACCTATTGTTATTTCTAATATGGTTAGAACACTTAAAATTCAATGGTTAGGATTTCGTAGGAACAATTAGACTAATCTAAAGGCTAGGACTAAAAAGTAAAAGATTTTATATCTGATTAGGATAAGGTTAGATAACACCAATAATTAACTCACATTAGAACTAGGACACTTTAATCTAAAGGTTGTAATTTAACTAATCTAATCTAAAGGCTATAAACTAAAACATAATCCTAAACTAAGAACAATTCCTACACTAGGCTAAACACTCATTAAAAACTATATAAGAACACTAGGGGACGTGTTGATCATATTCTAAGAGAGAGAGAGTGGAATATTGCTGGAACTAGAAGCTAAGGAGGAAGAAAAGTTCAGACTTGTACTGAGAAAAAGAGGAAGAAGATCCAACGAAGAGCAACCAAGGTAAGTAATTCGATTATTCTTTATTTTGGATTTGGATTTAGGTGAGATAACATATTCATTGAATATGACATAGCACATTGAATTCAAACTCAAGAACAATTCCTTTTTATTAAAACTTATGATTCTAAATGTATGATCATCCTGAGCAAGGTAAGTTGGTGTTTTGATTAATAATTTTATTGGGTTGTTCAGATTGTGATTTTAATGTGAGTATCAGTCGATGAGTTTTGCTGTGAATGACTTAATCTATCAAAATATGAAGTTTTGGTGCTTCTGGGCAAACCGGCAGCCTACCAGTGTGTCGGTTAGGCTACCGGTTCACCCAAGTGGTACTCGATAGACCAACCGCTATACCAGTTAGCCTGGCGGGCATCACTAATAAGGTTTTTTTCTCTGCCTAGCCTACCGGTGGCCAACAGGTGTGCCAGTTAGCCTACCGGTGGCATTAGGTGTCTGTGATTGGTTAAATTGGTCCCTGCCTAGCCTACCAGTGGCCAACCGGTGTGCCGGTTATCTTGCCGGTAGGATCATTGTCTACACTTTGTGAGTTTCAGCCCCTACTTAGGCTGCTGGTGGCCAACCGGTGTGTCGATTTTCCTGTCGGACTGCCCTTGTTTGAATTAGTGAATTTGATGCTATGTGTTGGATTCCTTATTACTTGTTATTAATTATATGATGATTTCCATTATTTTATGACATTGATGAATGAATTAACTGATTGATAATCATATATGTTGAATCATACATAATTTAACTTAATTGCATGCCATGATGATGTATAATATGTTTTAATCCCCATATTAATTACTTAGATTTATTACACCATTTTACACATAATGTATGCTTAGTTAATGTGCACCTACACTACACTTGCACAGCATGTGCCTGTTTTGCATTATTGACCTTGTACGGGTCTAATGCCTTGACTATACCCCATAAATCCATGTGTTGGATATTATGGACATAATGTGTGTGATCATGATATTGGTGAGGAAGTCCTGGGTGGACTATATTATATTATTATATGTGTTGAGGGACTGATCATCCCAATAGACCAATCCGTTTATGGTGAGGGATACTGGGTTTCATTCCCAATATACCAATTAATTGAGTGAATTCTGTTAGTTGATCGATTAATGTATGGCTCACAGAGGTTAATCTGTGTGATTCCTTGGGATTTGTGCCTATGATTGAAAATAACTGAGGCGCTTGTGACCTCTAGGTCGAAGCTCCTAGAAACTATGATGTACATATAGAATAGTCTATTAGTCTAACCAAATATCGGGGGATGTGTTCTTGGTAAGACATCTCGACTAGTACGATTAAGATCTGGTGTGAATATACTTTAATCGAATGGTAAACAGCATGCATTAACTTCATTTCATATTCATGTGCATGGATTACATGTGGTAATCATCATTACTGTTGCATGAGCATGCATTGCATACATTTATAATCTGACTTGCATCACATTGCATATTTATTATATTGTTGTTGTTTAGTCTATGTTTTATCATTGGAGAGTAGGTTTGACCCTATTCCAATCTAAAATACTGTTTAATTGTTTTACTTACTGGGCTAAGTGTAGTTGACGTCTTATGACAACAATTTCAAGGAATAATGGAGTACATGATAAGGAACACTTTTATGATGTTATGGCTAGACTGGATGATTGCGTGCTTTGATTTAACTTAGAATTTGTAATAGGATTTACTATTTCCTAGTTAGATATTATGTATAGGGATAGGATCTAATTTGAGCAGGAGAATAAAGTACTTTTGTTTGTTTTTTCACTGTGATTTCATTAAGTGTTTTGGATGTAATAGACTTAGTAGTTTTTGATTAATTTTAGTAGAGTTAATTTCTTTAAGTTTTATTAATATTATAATGGTTTGGCTCTATATTAATTGACACTCCCAATATTTATTGATGTGAGAGTCACGTTTCAAACATGAGGAGTACCACGTGAATTTCCTTAAGTTTGGGATGTGACACATGTTATGAAGAATATATATAGGATGATTCAAACACAATTTTATCTACTAATATTTAATTCAACAACAAACACAAATGTCCAAGTACATATAATGAAACTAGTGAAGAAAAATACTGATAAGTGTGAGTGGATAGTGAAAGTCTCTATCGATCCTGATCATGAACGTTTTCGGGCCGCTGCTAATCTCCTCCACCCTACAATAAAGATTATATAAACTAATTTAGTTATCATGCTTAAAGAAAATAAAAATCAAATATAAGTAAAGACTATAGATATAAGATCTAGATTCTACTTGACGAGTCATACTCAATATCAAGCGCTCTAATGCAGCCACTTTATCGTTTGTCTGGGTCTAGGTAGCAGATAGCCAAGAAATCTCATCATCCTTCTGAGCGAGATGGGCAGTCACCTCCTCTAAACCCGCTTGCAAGGTAGAGACCTCCACCTCTCGACTCATGCTAGCCTGGCTTCCGGAGGACCCCAGCCACAATCAGGTTGGGGTATCTCCCAACCCCATCCCACGGACCCGCCCACGCCTCTCGGATCTCATGACCCGAGAGTAGAGGTCATCATAAGTCGTGCTGTCCTGTGAGCCCTCTGGAAGCGTCTCTCTCAATTCTTCAATTTCCCTCTGCATGCAAAAGAGAAGATATAAGGAATATAATTGGAAAGCAGCATAAGCATTCATTCAATCTTTGTATCAAAATTCAATTGGATTACCACTACAAAATTCTTCCATTTAGCGGTTAGCCGCTAGGTAACCGCTAGTGTGCTTTTTAGGTAGCCTTTGATCCAAACTTGTATTTTATCTTATAAAACCTTTTGAACACCTATAATATGTTAAACTAAGTATGTTATACCTATTAACAAGTCCTATAAGTGCCTTTATAAAAATTTGGCCACCTTGAACCTCTTTTTCACTGATTTTGATTTTGAACTAGACCTTAATATTTTGCAAATGTGGGGAGAATGTAATTTTTATGATTTCTAAAGCTTAATAAACCTTAAATACATCTGCTCACGGTGTATAATTTGTTATGCTGATATGTGTGCTTTTGGGTGATTACTTGTGCTGAATTTGCATAGGACCATGATATTTTGCAAATGTGGGGGAATGTGATTTTTATGATTTTTATAGCTTATGCAACCTTAAATACTTCTGCTCACATGGTTGAATTGGATTTTATTGCTGTGTATAATCTGTTATGCTGATATGTGTATTTTTGGGTGACTACTTGTTATGAATTTACCTAGGAGCATGATATTTTGCAAATGTGGGGGGAATGTGATTTTTATGATTTCTATAGCTTATGCAACATTAAATACATATAGCTAACAAAGCATTTGCACTTTGAGAAAAGTACTCTGACTCAAAACTGGTGAGAAAAACTCTAAGGTCGCTACTTGAGAGATTTTCACACAAAGTCACGGCAATTGAAGAAGCTTGTGATATAAGCAACATGAGGCTTGATGAACTAATGGGTTCTTTACAAACCTTCGAGATGAATATCAAGCAAAGAAAGAAGGTGAAAAGCATTGATTTTCAAGCTGAAGTTCATTCCCCCACTAAAGAATGTGAGTCTGATGAAACTGATGATTTGAATGAATTTCTTGCTTTACTAACCAAGAATTTTGGTAAGTTTTTGAAAAAGATAAATAGAAGGGATCCCCCTACAAGATCTGGTAGATTCAATAATGCACAAAGGAACAGGTCAGATGCTAATCCCACTGAAGTAAGGAAGAAAAGTAAAGAGATACAGTGTCACGAGTGTGAGTGTTTTGGGCATATCCAATCGGAATGTGCAAATACTCTTAAGAAGAAGGGAAAATCATTGAACATCACCTAGAGTGATGATGAATCTGATGAAAGTCATGGAGATGATGAACACATCAACAACAATATTGCATTTACAAGCAGAAAGCTGGAACAAACTACTACTTACACTAGTGCAACAGATGTTGCAACAACTCCTGAAACAGGTTATGAAGAAAGTGAAGATTTTGATTCTGAGACAAATTACAGCAATAATGATGATGTTTTGAACACTGAAACCATTCAGAAAATGTACAAGAAGATATATGGGAAGTGGATCTTGGTCTGTCAAGTAAACAAATCACTACAAAACCTAGTGGTTGAACTCCTCAAGGAAAAGGAGATTCTAAAGAGGACTGCAACAAACTTCAAGTTCTTGCTACTAAAAAGGAACATAAAGTATAGGAACTCAGAATCGAATTAGAAAGAACTCATAAGAATCTTCAGATGCTGAACTCCGGTACGGAAAAGCTCAATCACCTACTATCTCTTGGTAAGGCTAATGGTGATCATCATGGGATTGGTTTCATAGGAGAAATCTCTTCTTCATAGATGACCTTTGTGCAACCTTCTTCAACATCAGAACTACCCATCATCTCTGATAAGAAAACTAGTCCTTCATTTTTTTAGAAATAAGCCAAAGAGATTTGTTCCTATTTGTCACTATTACAACATGCCTGGTCACATTCGACCTAGATGCTTCAAATACTTGAATGCAATTAAGAAATGCACGAGTATCAATATCCCAAGAAGGATACCTAAATTGAAGATTGACTTAAAACCTATTGTTTCTAGAAAACTTTGGGTAAAAAAGTCTTATCTTAGTTGTTTTGTTGCATATACTACGTTAAGAACTTGTGCTACTGATTGATGGTATTTTGATAGTGGATGTTCTAGGGTTTAGGGTTTAGTTAATGGAGACATTCTTGCCGAATATCAAAGTTCCTCTTCAGGATAAGTGATTTTTGGTGATAGTATGAAAGGACGAGTCTTTGGGAAAGGAACACTAGATATGGAAGGCTTTCCAAGACTAAAGAATGTGCTTCATGTGGAAGGGCTAAAAGCAAATTTGATTAGTACTAGCAAACTATGTGATCAGAATTTGTTTATAAGGTTCACAAAGAACAAATGTCTAGTATTTGACAAGACTGAAACATGTGTTCTGAAGGGATCCAGATCTCCTGACAACTGTTACATATTGTCACAACCATACACTTGTCATAAAACCACTCCAGATGAAACTGAAGTATGGCATCAAAAGCCTGGACATTTGAACTATAAGAATCTAATTAACATTGTAAATACAGGTATTGTTCGAGGAGTGCCAAAGCTGGACAAAAAACAGGCTGGAATTTGCGGATCATGTCAGATTGGTAAACAGCAGAAATCTGCTCATAAGATGTTGCAACAGATTTCTACAGCAAAGGTATTGGAGCTACTTCACATGGATATTATGGGTCCAATACAGGTAGAAAGTGTATCTGGGAAAAGGTGTGTGTTTGTATGTGTTGATGATTTGTCTAGATTCACTTGGGTTGACTTTATTAAAGAAAAATCAAACACCTTTGAAGTGTTCAAAAAACTGTGTCTTAGACTGCAGAATGAAAAGTGCTGCAACATTGGCAAAATAATGCGAATAAGAAGTGATCATAGAAAAGAGTTTGAAAACACTATCTTTGCAAACTTCTGCAACAAGCATGACATAACCCATGAATTTTCAGCCCCTAAAACACCCCAGTAGAATGGGGTAGTTGAAAGGAAAAACAGGACCCGCCAAGAAATGGCCCGAGTTATGCTAAACTCAAAAAAGACTCTCTATGAGACTTAGGGCTGAGGCAGTTAACACTGCATGCTATACAGTTAATAGGGTTTATCTTAGACCAGGCACAACCAAAACACCTTATGAAATTTG
>JAUPMG010074154.1:0-13066 GCA_031762675.1 Pachysandra terminalis
CTTAATTCTCCGATTTTAGCCCATATTTCCTTTAACACCACCAAACCTGCAAAACACAGAAAATGCATTAATCCATAAAATTAAGCACAGCTAAATAGACTAAAAATGCATAAGTAAGAAGCATAAAAATACAACTACTAGATACTTATCACACCCTTATGCACATAATCAAACACACACACACACACACACATATATATATATATATACTCATAGTCACACTATGATCACAAACAACACATATCACCATTCTTTTAAGGACTTTCACCCATGGAGGAAGTACACCCTTACAGTCCTTTCCTTTAGGGACTTTTACCCATGGTGGAAACACCTATCCATGTTCTTTCCTTTAGGGACTTTCACCCACGGTGGAAGTTCAACTATCCAAAAGGTCTCACTTGCTACGACCAATGTAACCTGATCACAATCATTCACAATCAAATCAAGAATTATAATGTACATGCATCACAATTAATTCAAGTGTAATACAGTGCAATGCAAGGTATGATGCAAGCATGGAGTGGAATGAGATGCATTGCAATGCAATGTGTCACTAGGCCTATTCCAGTCATGTGCTCATTCTAACTCACGACCATACGACCCATCCTTTTTAGGTACTTGCACCCACAGTAGAAATACACCCTTACAATCCTGTCTTTTATGGGCTTGCACCTACGGTGAAATCACCATATATACAACCTTTAGGGACTTTCACCCATGGTAGCAACACCTGTCATCAGTCTCTTCCTTTAGGGGCTTTCACCCACGGTGGAATTACCATATATACGACCTTTAGGGACTTTCACCCATGGTAGCAACACCTGTCATCATCTCTTCCTTTAGGGGCTTTCACCCATGGTGGAATACACACCTATCCACAACATCATTCAAGCCATTCAAACATAACACAATCACAGTCATGGATACTCATGGTACCCTCATCCAACATACCAGTCAATCATCAAGGTCAATCATAAATCAAAGCTATGTCCTTGTTGAATGTTATTAGCACCATTCAACCAAACAAATCCTACATAATCATTTCTAGTCTCACTAATCTTGTATTGAGGTCCTAAGACCTTGTCCAACACCTATGAGTCAAGGTTACCTTATATTCCAATTGAATCAGTTCAAGAGTTCTGAATTCTTGTCATTCTCCTATACTTTTATTGATTCTTCCATATCTAAACCTTTTCCACACAAACCATTCATATAGGTATGTGTACAACTCTTTGGGGATCCTTCCCACAAAATCTGAACTCATTTGGACTGCCAAAGCTCGTAGCTGCTCTAGAGAGCAGTTCATTTTTTTCAAATTCGGTAGCTACTCGGTAGCTGCCAAATGACCTACTGAAGGTCTCAATAGCACTGCTACCGAAGCTCGGTAGCAAGGCCCGAGAGCACCTAATTTTTCATGATTTCGGTATCTAAATTGGTAGCTGCCGATGGACCAACCGAACACACAATTTAGGCCAATTTTTGGGTTTTTGATTAGCATTTCGTACCACTAATCAAACCTATTGATTTTTAAGATCTTAACACTCAAAAAAAAGTCTCTAAACCTACTCATAAGATCACAAAAACAAACACATAATAACTATTTTATATTCTATGGATCTGACAAGTAAACACACATATTGATCATAGAACAGAACATATAAACATGGTTCATAAGAACTGATATAAATACAACAGCACAAATAATCATGGATATCAAACAACATACTTGCATTCTTCATATTCCATATAGATCCTAGATCTAGTCATGTTAAACATACCAAAATGCAAACCGACTATATCTATAGCATCGTTCTAATCCATAAAATTAAGTACCGTAAAAACGCAGGAATCCCTACCTCGTCTGTGTGCCTAGTATCGACCTTCGTCGATTTGCTCTCGTCTTTTTAGGTGTTACCTGATCGTAGTCCGCTTTCCTTTATCACCATCCTCTAACCAGTTGTCGTTTCCGTCCTCGCTCTCCTGGCCATCATAGCCCACGTAAGCTCTTCTTCACTTTCTTCCTTTTTCTTCCGTTGATTCCTCTTAGGCTCCTTCCTCTCACTTACTCCCTATCTTCATCTTCTTCTTCCTCTCTCTTCCTTTTCAGCACCTCCCTAGCCTCCTTTCTTTTCCGGTATTGAACTATCTTCTTTACTTCTCTTTCTTCTTTCTCCTTCTTTCGTCTTGGTCTCCTCATCTTAGATTTTTCAGCAAACCTTCAACACCAGAATTTCCTCTCTCTCTCTCTCCATTGGTTTGGATGTCTCTGCCTAGAGACACAGTCTCTCTCCTAGCTTCTAGTTTCCCAGCTTCAGTAGAACTCTATCACTATTATTTGAATTTAATTTATTTTAGTTTGAATTTCAAATAATTAGAGAATCATTCGTAGGATTGTTTGAGTTGCTTAGTTCCTTAATTAACCTTATTAATTAATTCATTTACCATCTTAAGTCCCATTGGGCTTTTATTGGGTTTTGGGCCCAATTCGTCCATTATAGTCCATATGGTTTAATAGTCCAGTCCATTAAATTAAATTTTAATTAATTAAGTGATAGTCTTATAGTTTTTACCTAATTATTAATTAGTCCAATCCTACTAAGTGGTTTTCTTAAAATTCCAACGTATAATTAATAAATTAATTTGAGATTTAATCATTAATTATCTAGTTGGTCCGGGTCACTACATTCTCCCCCCTTTAGGACATTTCATCATCGAAATTAAAATTATGATTTGAATCTTGTAGTTATCATCTAAACATAAAGAATTGATTATGAAGCCAAACATAATATTTCATTACATTGAAAGAAATATTTACACTGGTTCAAACTTCCTACTACTACTGACCATTCGCAGATGGTCATACAAAAATTAAACTGAAATCATAAGGAAATGCAACAGAAGATAAAAACATGAAAAGACACTACAACGAGCGTCTCCTAAGAGTCCCGGAGGGTGATGGTGGTGAGGTCAGAGTAGCATCGTTGGCCCTGCAACCATTGAGTATCGTCTGAAAAAAGCTGAGTGCCTTCACCACAGTCTCTCGGAGCCTGGAAATCTTCTGCCGGCCCTGCCTGACCTCCTCTAGTGCAGTCATCCTGGTTTCAAGGGTGATTGGAGATGGTGCGGCTGATGAACTCTCCGGGATGGTACTCGGAGGAAATAACCCAAGGCTCTGCTCGGGTTGCTGCTCCTGGTGCTCTGGGTAAGTCCACTCTATCGTGAACTGGAAGGTCCTTCCTCTGGAGGTTCGTCACTCCAAAAGGTACACTAGTCACTTTGGCTGTGGGGATGACATCGGCATACCCCATTGCTCAGCTACCACACACATCAAGTGTGCGAACGGTAAAGCTCCTCTTCCTCTCCTCCTGATCCTTGCGAATCTGATGATGTGCGTGATCACCAGTGGAGGAAGGTAGAGTCGGGTGCCCAGGGAAATTTGGTGCATGACCGAAGCCATATAAGGCGTAAGCTCTGTAACGTTCCCCGATCGAGGGTAAACGTTCGTGACGAACAACTTGTGTAGAATCCGGTAGGTGGGCAGAAGCTTGGACGCACTCAAGGAGCCGTCATCGTTCCACCTCACTTTCCTGCCGCTGATGAGTAAGGTCATCTCAATCTTTTCCTCCTCTATGGGGTCGGGGACAGTCGAATGGTTGCTGTTCATGGGTACTCTCATCATCCTAGAGACCATGGACAAGTTGAGAAGGGACCTGCTACCGTACAAGTCGATGATGATGGACATGGTGTTGAAATCGGTATAAGTGATCTTGGAGTACATGTCCAAGACCACAGATGGGTGTGCTACTCCACCCCAATATAGGATGGGTTCCCATTCTACTGTCTGCAGTGTCTCTGCTATCCTGTAGTCCGACACTGTCTATCCATTCTCTTCTCGATGATTAATTTCATGCCTGCATACTCATTGGGTTCATCACTGGAAGGAACTTGGGTTCTAGGATTTGGCAAAGTGCCGAGTGATGGTGAATCTTCTCCCTCGGGATCAGATATCACAGGTGAAGGGGGTAATGGAGCTCGAGATCTCCGAGATGAAGATGTAGAAGTTCCGATAGTCTTGGCTTCTTGGGAGGAGGGCCTTGGGTTTTCTTGGTTCTAGCCATGGATTTAGGTCAAAAGAAATCAAAGGAAGGAAATCACGAATTAAAAAAAAATGGAAGTCTTACCGAATCGGAATGCAAGAGAATGGACTAGACTGAAGATCTTGAGATGCCGTAGGAAAGCCTTAGGAGTTTTAGGGTTTTCGATTTGAAGAGAATGATGTTATGCTCTTAGTTTCCCCTTTTTATGCTTCTCGGCACGACTCGGTAGCACCTCGGTAGCTGTCGAGTGACCTACCGAATACCAATTTTAATTATTTTTCAAATTAAATTTTTTTATAATTTTTCTTGAATTTTTCTTGACATTTTTATATAAAAATATATGTATAATGCAATATACATTTTTATTAAAAATATAGGTCAAGTTAACGGGTCAGTTTCCAGGTCTGAGAACTTAAATAATCTGTTTTTATTAAAAATAAATACTTGTTCATAGTCCAATAAATTTTTATCCAGTAATTTATCATTATAACATAATTATTCTTAATTATTTGCCTCAAAAAGTTTCTTATAAAATTTTATTTTTTATTTATTTCTGTTAAGGTTCCTTGAACCAGTGTCTTATTCGAAGAGTTCATAGCCTTAACTCCACTACGCACTAACGCATTGTATTCTCTAGAAATCCTCAAACGACTGATCATTAATCTCATCCAGTTATCATCCAGTCTATCTCACGTCTAAGTTCATTCACTACTCCTTCCTACCGACTCGTAGGTTCATCTTCCAATCAATGTGATTAAATGTTGACCCTAGTGTTATACGTGTCATGCATAGTCATACTCCTATCATTTATCTAGATTGGAATTTCCATGTAATTCCCGGAAATGAATCCTAAATCATCATTTCTAAGTGTTCATATAATTATGACTAGATGCAATTCAAGCAATTCACATGAACTACTTAGTTCAAACCGTCCACATAATACACTCCAATACTTAGCATACAAGCACATTAAGTATTTACATACTGTACCAAGGTATTTTTTTTCATACAAATTACCAAAGTACTTCCTAAGTTCACGTCCTAGGTTCTCGTTGTTCACAAAATCACTTAAGGTAAGTTTTATGTAAATCCTAAAGAGTTCATCATATTTCCAGAGGTAATTACACTTACGTTCTAGGAAATTGATAACTCTTAAGTTAGCAAAGTCTATCCCCTCACAAGTGGTCATTTACTATCGATCCAAGATTCAAAGAATCATGTATCTGCAGCTACAATAGTCCTATCACCTTACAAGGAAAGTAATGGTCACCCTCCTACTGCCCATATTAGACATTAGCCTTCTATATTTGATGACAAGTCTTTAAGTATGTTGTGTAATAGTCCCAATTAATATCATGTAAATATACATATATTCACATACAAGCACATAAGGACACCACATACTCAATCACATAATATACTTAAATAATACAGGCAGAGATGTGGATTTTAGGTTCAAAGTTTCTATGTTTCTGTCCTAGGTTTTCACTATGACCTAAGACTTTCCAAAAGCCGAGACAGCTTAAAACTAGTGCTCTGATACAACCTCTGTCACGGCCCAAATCCGAGATATGAAAATCTTGAGGATTCAAAAGGAACTGACCTTCGGACCCACCTCGTGGATATGGATAAACCACCAAAACGTCAACCCTTACTTGGTTGAATCAGAGTCTCAATAGCAATATAATCAGCGGAAGTCTGTCTAAAATAAAACCATTGCCCAACCAAACATGTCGAGTAATGAACCCACAAGTAATGTAAATAAATTCCAATTACATGTCCTGCCCACATGGGGTCAAACCAACAAAAACTAAAATAACATAAAAGTAATAAGTCTCATAGCAGTATCTAAAAAAAATAGCGTCTCAGCGTTCCAGTCACCTCCCCAGCCGATCCAGATCGAACAAGAGGACTTGCGGAGATAAGGATCAGCCGAAGCCAAGTAGAGAAATCCTATGAGTCTATAATACTTACTTTTATGCATGTAAACCAACACAATTCATTTCATGCATTTCATTCAGCACTTAATATCACAGTCATATGTGTATTATCATGTCATCATACTATATATATATATAACAATGGTCATGTAATATCATAGTTCACATGAATACCACAACACATCAAACATAGTTATCAATAGATAATAATCCCCATAGTCTCACTATGCTAAGATTTTCCACATGATCCCATTATGTTCAAGCAAATTCCACATGGTTCTACCATGTTCCAAACAAACAATCATCCACGCATACACATGGTCTCACCATGTTACACAACAACCACATAGTCTAACTATGTTCCACAACAAGCACCACATGGTCCCACCGTGCTACGACCAATCAAAATATACTGATATACCACATATCTAGCACATAACCATTCCTTTAGGGACTTGCACCCATGGAGGAAGTATCATATACTATTGCTTTAGGGACTTACACCCACGGTGGAAATACACCCTTATGCACATAATGAAACACACACACACACACACACACCCACACACACACACACACACACACACATATATATATATATATATATCCTTATAGTCTCACTATGATCACAAACAACACATATCATCATTCTTTTAGGGACTTTCACCTATGGAGGAAGTACACCCTTACAGTCATTTCCTTTAGAGACTTTCACCCATGGTGAAAACACCTATCCATGTTCTTGCCTTTAGGGACTTTAACCCACGGTGGAAGTTCACCTATCCACAAGGTCTCATCTTGCTACAACAAATGTAACCCGATCACAATCATTCACAATCACATCAAGAATTATAATATACATGCATCACAATTAATTTAAATGCAATGTGGTGCAATGCAAGGTATGATGCAAGTATGGGGTGGAATGAGATGCAGTGCAATGCAAGGTGTCACCAGGCCTAGCTCAATCACGTGCTCATTCTAACTCACGACCATACGACCCATCTCTTTTAGGGACGGTAGAAATACATCCTTACAATCCTTTCCTTTAGGGGCTTGCACCCACAATGGAATCACCATATATACGACCTTTAAGGACTTTCACCCTTGGTAGCAACACCTGTCATCAGTCTCTTCCTTTAGGGGCTTTCACCCACGGTGGATTTACCCATTTCAAACACTTCCTTTAGGGACTTTCACCCATGGTGGAATCGCCCGTACCATGCATTGCCTTTAGGGACTTTCACCCATGGTGGAATACACACCTATCCACAACATCATTCAAGTCATTCAAACACAACAAAATCACAATCATGGATACTCATGGTACCCTCATCCAACATACTAGTCAATCATCAAGGTCAATTATAAATCAAACCTATGTCCTTGTTGAATGTTATTAGTACCATTCAACCAAAAAAATCCTACATAATCATTTCTAATCCCACTAATCTTGTATTGAGTTCCTAAGACCTTGTCCAACACCTATAAGTCAAGGTTACCTTATATTTCAATTGAATCAGTCCAAGAATTCCAAATACTTGTTCTTCTCCCATACTTTTATTGATTCTTCCATGTCTAAACCATTTGCACCTAAACCATCCATATAGGCATGTGTTCAACTCATTGGGGATCCTCCCCACAAAATCTGAAGTCATTTGGACTTAGGTAGCTGCCGAGTGTCCTACCGAAGGTCTCGGTAGCACAGTTGCCAAAGCTAAGTAGCTGGTTTAGAGAGCACTTCATTTTTCTCAAATTCGGTAGCTACTCGGTAGCTTCCGAATAACCTACCGAATGTCTCGGTAGCACTGCTACCAAAGCTCGGTAGCAAGGCTCGAGAGTACCTAATTTTTCTTGATTTCGGTATCTAAATCACTAGCTGCCGAGGGACCTACCGAGGGCACAATTTAGGCCTATTTCTGGGTTTTTGATTAGGGTTGCGTACCATTAATCAAACTTATTGATTTTTAAGATCTTAACACTCAAAACAATGTCTCTAAACCTACTCATAAGATCACAACAACAAACACATAATAACTATTTTATTTTCTATGAATCTAACAAGTAAACACACATATTAATCATAGATCCGAACATATAAATATGGTTCACAAGAACTGATATAAATACAAGGAATACAACAACACAAATAATCATGGAGATCAAACAACATACTTGCATTCTTCATATTCCATACAGATCCTAGATTTAGTCATGTTAAACATACCAAAATGCAAACAGACTATATCTATAGCATCGATCTAATACATAAAATTAAGTACCGTAAAAACACAGGAATCCCTACCTCGTTTGTGTGCCTCGTATTGACCTTCGTCGATTTGCTCTAGTCTTTTTAGGTGTTGCCTGATCGTAGTCCGCTTTCCTTTATCTCCATCCTCTAACCAGTTGTCGTCGCCTCCTCGCTCTCCTCGTGGCCTTCATAGCCCACGTCTTCCTCTTCTTCACTTTCTTCCTTTTCTTCCGTTGATTCCTCTTAGGCTCCTTCCTCTCCCCTACGACCCTATCTTCATCTTCTTCTTCCTCTCTTCCTTTTCAACACCTCCCTAGCCTCCTTTCTTTTCCAGTATTGAACTGTCTTCTTTACTTCTCTTTCTTCTTTCTCCTTCTTTCCTCTTGGTCTCCTCATCTTAGGTTTTTCTGTATACCTTCTACACCAGAATTTCCTCTTTCTCTCCCTTGGTTTGGACGTCCCTGCCTAGAGACACAGTCTCTCTCCTAGCTTCTAGTTTCCCAGCTTCAGTAGAACTCTATCACTATTATTTGAATTTAATTTATTTTAGTTTGAATTTCAAATAATTAGAGAATCATTCATTGGATTGTTTGAGTTGCTTAGTTCCTTAATTAAACTTATTAATTAATTCATTTACCAACTTTAGTCTCATTGGGCTTTTATTGGGTTTTGGGTCCAATTCGTCCATTATAGTCCATATGGTTTAATAGTCCAGCCCATTCAATTAATATTTAATTAATTAAGTGATAGTCCTAAAGTTTTACATAATTATCAATTAGTCCAATCCTAGTAAGTGGTTTTCATAAAATTCCAACGTATAGTTAATAAATTAATTTGAGATTTAATCATTAATTCTCCAGTTGGGTCCGGGTCACTACATAAGGAGAAACTGACCACTACACCAATCTTAACTATTTCGGAGAGCGGTTCGGAGTTCGTGATCTATACCAGTGCATCTTTACTAGGACTTGGCTGTATTTTGATGCAAGAAGGAAAGGTTTTAGCCTACGCCTCAAGGCAACTCAAACCACATGAAAGAAAGTATCCTACACACGACTTGGAGCTGGCGGCTATAGTCTTTGCATTGAAGATACGACAACATCATTTATTTGGAGAGTCTTTCAAGGTATTTTCTTATCACAAAAGCCTTAAGTATGTTTTCTCACAAAAGGACTTGAACATGCAACAATGTTGATGGAGAGAATTAGTGAATGATCACAATTTTTCACTTCCATCCGGGCAAAGCAAAGATCATGGCGGACGCACTCAGCCAGAAATCTAGAAGCATGATGGCACACATGATGGTTTAAGAATGGAAGTTGTTAGTTGTAGTTTCTACTACTGTAATATATTGAAGAACAACAGGCGCATGAGCCCCCCTTCCTCTCGTCACCAGCGTAGCCGGCAACGCGTGACTTCCTCCTCTCCTTTCCCCCATGGTCTCCTTTTCTTCCTCTTCTTCTCCTCTTTCCTTCACTTCTCCGTTCCTCGCTGGGTTTCTATCCCTCTTGGGTGCTACCCTTAATCTCTTCCTCTGCTGCTGCTGGTTTCGCTTCGTCGTTTTCCTCCTCTTCTTCAGTTTCTCCTTCCTCTTTGTCTTGTTTGGCGGTGCTCCTTCCTGGCTTTTGGCTGTGGCTTCCCTCCCAGATTTCGCTATGTCCTCTTCTTCTTCTCCCCCGTTCCTCCTTCGCCGCCTTGGTTCCCCTGGATCTGGTGCTCTTGCCCTTTCGGGTTGCCCCGGTCCCTTTGGCCGTCCATTACTCTCTCTGATTCTAGTCGGGGTCTCCGATTCTGGGTCGGGCCCGACACGAGATTCTCATATTTTGAGTATTGGTGCCATTTCTTATTCCCCTTCTGTTACTGTTTCTAGTAACAATCTGGAGACACAGGCCCCTGCAGGCTCTGCTGCCTTCGCCCCCTGCTAGTATTGGCTGGTCTTCCTTAATAGACCAGCCCCTCTGGCGTTGTCAGCGCCTGTTAGCTGTCGTGCTGTCCCGTCTCTTCCGTTTCTTGCGCTAGGCTCCTGCTCTTCTGAGTTTCCTCCTCTGAATGGTGGCGTTGATCTTCCGTATGCGCGTGGTGATGCTTGGAGTGATCTCTTTCCTCTCACTGGTCGTGCGAGGGAGAAGCTCTCCTACCACAAGCCTAAGTTAGTTGATGGTAAGGTGATTATTTCTCCACCTGAGAAAGTGTTGAACGAAGGATCTCACAGATCGGATGGTTGCCTTGTGGGGCATTTTTTGGGGTAGAGGCCTCCATTGTTGGTTTACCCAGTGACTTCTATTTGTTCAAATTTACGAATGCTAAGCTTAGGGACTCTGTTCTTGAAGGAGGGCCAATGTACATAGCAGGGAAACTGCTTGTGCAAAGGCCTTGGGATCTGGATATGACCTTTCAGAAGTGTGCTTTGAGTAAGGTGCCAATTGTGATCAAATTACATAATGTCAAATGCTATATTGGACTACTGAAGGTCTTAGCTATATTGCCAGTCCAGTAGGGCTCCCAGTTGTGCTGGACCAAGCTACTGATGATGGCTCTAGGCTAATGATTGCTAGAGCATGTGTTTAGGTAGAGAACACCTCTTTTCCCACTTCGGTGTTTGTTAATATTGCCAAGGCAGGCAAGCCCCAGATTTTGAAGGAGGTTACAATCGAGTACACATGGACTCCAACCAAATGTGAGTTGTGTAAATGTTTTGGTCACACAGATAAGACCTGCCCAAACATTGATAAAGTTAGGAAAGAGTGGAGGCCCATAGGTAAGAGATTCACAGCTGAAGAAATCGATACCTAAGAGATGGGGAGAAAGAGAAGGGGTAAACTCTACTATGAACAGATCAAAGGACATAGGAGTTCCACTTCTGCTAGGAACTGGTGCTCAAGGAGTGGTGGAGGGAGGAAGCTCTAAAGGGAACACTGGAACTCCAGATGGTAACATACAAGCAGGCTCCCATGAGGAATTGATAGAAAAACTACGGCCGGTTAGTATTTACAAAGGTGGGTTTTGGTAAGAAAGGCTCCCATGAGGAATTGTGACTCCTGGAAATGAATTTACAAAGGTGGGTTTTGGTAAGAAAGGCGAACACTCTCATGAGAGTATAGATATTTATGTCACACCAGTAAATGCCAACAGCAGAGGGGTGGAGATTAACTTTGGAGTTGAGTCCGGACCTGGGTGTATGACTTTAAGCAAAGCATCCTACAGTCAAGTGGAATGTGGTAACACATTTGATTGTCTACATCAGAATGAAGGTAATGAGATGCTAGAGTTAAAAGAAAGTGGGGAGTCAAGCGGATCTAAAAAACTACAAAAAAGGGAAAGGAAAAGAAAACTACAAAGAGAGAAAGTTCTCCAAGAGGAGATGGTATCGGCTGTGATGAGGGGATCTTTGAGAAAATCCTCTAAATGCTGAAGTTGGGTGTGTGGAACATTTGAGGGCTCAATGACCCCTCTAAACAATCTGAGGTAAGAAGAATTATTGCTGTGAATAAGCTTTCCATCTTAGGACTTGCGGAAACTAGAGTTAGGAGTGTTAATGCAGATCGTATTATGCATGCTATTGCTCCTTGGTGGACTTATGCTACTAATTATGATTTTTCTACAAGAGGCAGAGTATGGGTGATGTGGGACCAGAATGTGCTGAATGTGAGCATTCTTTCTAAGTGTGATCAGACTATTCATGCTCAAATTGCTACCATTAGTAATGGCTTAACCTTTTTCGCTACGTTTGTTTATGGTAACAATGAAGCTCTAGAAAAGAGGAGAATGTGGAATCAAATGCTGCGGATCAAATGTTCTGGGCCTTGGATTATCCTTGGTGATTTTAACGTAGTCGGATTTGCTGGTGAAAAATGCGGAGGCAGACCTATAGACTTCAGAGCATCTAAGGACTTCAATGAAGTTATTGATCAAGTTGATCTCCTTGACTTGAACAACAAAGGGTGCTTCTTCACGTGGTCGAATAAGTCAGAAGGGATAGAATGTATCAAATCTAGGATTGATAGAACTCTTGTAAA
This sequence comes from Pachysandra terminalis, assembly GCA_031762675.1. Lineage (NCBI taxonomy): Eukaryota > Viridiplantae > Streptophyta > Magnoliopsida > Buxales > Buxaceae > Pachysandra > Pachysandra terminalis. The sequence goes on from JAUPMG010074154.1 coordinate 12,305, forward strand.
CCATTATTGGCTCCAGATGTTTAATGCGGCAGGTGTTGAATACCTTCCTCCGGGTATTTCTGACCACTCCCTTGTTATTGTTACCATCTTTGATGATGGAGTGAAGATTAGAGTGCCCTTTAAATTCTTCAACGATTAGATCAAAGAACCTGGATTTCTTGAAGTTGTTTGTAATGCTTGGGAAGAGGATGTGAGAGGGGCTGCTATGTACAATCTAGCCACCAAGCTCAAGAGAGTGAAGATCAAACTCAAAGAGTGGAGTAAAAAGCAGATCTCTAATCTCGAACAAAAGGTCAATAATGCATGGCTCGTACTATGATTGAGCACAAGTTTGGGATCGATCGCAGATGTGCGATCGAGAGTACACGCACAATAGCAGTTGCGTTTTTTATCAGGAGTCTTAGTCTGTTTGTGATTTATCTTCTATTCTTTTTGGATAATTACTAGATTAGGAAAACATGTAATATAAGACTATGTGGGTCGTATAGATTATTATGAACCGATTTGGAGTTTGAATTGAAAGAGGATTCGTGAGAAATCTCTGTTCTTCGTGTTCTTCGCATTCTTCATTATTCTTCATGTTTCGTGCTTGCTGAGGCGTATGCTGTGCGTGGGGATGATCTTTTACAACTTTATTGAAGATCAAATGACCATGAGTGGCTAAACTCCCTTGTGGAGTATTGACGTAACTTCTAACCTTATTATTATGGTTTAATTTCATGGGTTTTTAGGCTCTTTAATTCACTGTTTGTTGATTGCATA
>JAUPMG010074175.1:0-13064 GCA_031762675.1 Pachysandra terminalis
GGGGGGGGGGGGGTGGGCGGGGGGTGGGGGGGAGGGGGTGGTGCTGCTACAAACAGCAGCAGCATCACCACAGGGGTGCTGTGGGTGGGGAGAGGGGTGTGGTGTGGTGCTGCTGCAAAGGGTGGGGTATCTTGTTTAGTAGTCTCCTAGAGAATCACTTGAACACCTTTAAAGGTTATTTGAACTCCAAATGCAGAGTATATAGATATTACCTGAGTGATTGTACAAGGTTGAAACTAAATGGGGATTTGGATTGAAAGTTTTCAGCCATTTTTTATTACATCATAAGTATAGGCATAGTTGAGCCATCCTTCACTATGCAGGTTCCGAAACCAAGCTTGCACTGGCTTCAATCAGCATGTTAAAGAGAGATAGAAACTTCCTTTTGTTTTTCACTTTGAACTAGGGCTCTTAGGAGTATTTTTGTCCATGCCTTATATGTGATGATAAATGACAAGTAATGTCTCTGATTTTGGTTGGTTTCCATTTGAAGTAAAAAGTGGGGACCTTCAAATAACAATTCATTAACGGCGGTCATCGACCACCGTTAAAGCCTCACTATTTTACAGTGCTCAATACCGCCGCTGATATTCCAAATCATTTGTCGGCGGTCCTGTTAAACTGCCGTCTTGTCCGCCGATAATACTTTCCTCGGCGGAGGCTAAGGTGGGGGTCTCCTGGACCGCCGACGTATTAAAAGACGGCGGACGTAATATATTAGACCGCGGTTTGAGACTGTCGGATAAAACCACATATTTTGTAGTGATCGGGCACAGTAGCCTAGGCGTACACAGGCGTAGTAGGCCAGGGGCGCGCGTAGATGCAGTAGCCTAAGGGCTTTCGCAAGTAGCATATTTCTAAAGAAAATTGCTAATTAGAAAAGGTTTCTCGACATATCTCAATCCATCGAAGACATATTGCAATAGCTTTGATACCAATGAAGATTGTAAATGACTCGGATCACGTACCTTGATGCACATGAACCCGAATTTACAACGAGAGATCTTTATCGATCCAAATAGCGTCCCACGTCAGAATATGTGATTAGTAGAACCACATACAATTAACCCACATTCAATCGACCTAGGACTTTGTATGGAACCCTAATAGCAAAACCGGGTCTTTGTAGGAAGAAGAGATGAAGAGAAGAGATAGTTCTTTAGGGGTGGATTCCCAAAAATGTGAATAGTAACGGGTAAGGAGGAAGAGTGTTCTACATATAGAAGACTCAACTCAACTCCTCATAGGACTCTATCTCCTAATCTAATTAGGAGAGAGTTATCCACATCCGTACTTCAAATCAAATACGGACGTCCCATGAAGTGGGGACCCGGGTCAGCCCAAACAGGTCGACCCATCTCTAATATCCAGTATTTATGTATGTTTAGTATAGACACACAAGGGAGTAGACTCCTCGGCAAAACTATAAGGCTAGTTCCACGCAACCGTTGTCTCTCTTAATCATTCACTTTGGAACCATCATCATCTCCAAACGACATCTTATGTTACTTAAACCAACTAAACTAAGGATCTATAAATTATGCAATTCCGTATTAAATCAGTTTCTACAATTCCTTCTCTTCCATTATTGTTCTTATTGACAAAAAAATATTCGGGTATTACATGAAGTAAATTTATCTTTTAGAAAGAATCATTTTCAACATATTCTTACTTTTTCCACCAAAAAAAAGTTAAACTGTTTTAAAATTAGATTGGAACAAAACAAATTATTATTAGATGGTATAAAATAACTAAGAGGATGTAATGGTGATGGCTCCATTTCTGAAATGAATCCAACTAAATATCTTCTTTCCCACATTTTACTTTGTTTCCCAATTTTTATTGTCTAAGATGTGAAATTATCTAAAAATAAGTACTACATATAGTACTAATCGAATCCATCTAAATAAATAAAATTAACTTGTATCCAATCTAATCTAATTATAATTTTTTTTAAATAGCAGTTGTACATGAAAGGAAAAAAATAGTTTTTATATATATCTAATCTAATAACTATTTTTTCCTTATTTCATTTTTTTTTTTAATTTGAAATTGATTGTAGTTAAAATTATTTTCAATACAAATTTAATAATAATCTAACATAACTATTATATCTAATATAATAAAATAGAAGTAAAAATTTTTACTTAATCGAACATAAAGATTATACATGTAATCTAGATAAGAATTTCTATTTAATCTAACATAAAGGTCATCTATGTAATCTAATATTCTCCACTCTCTTCTTTCCTACTTTTATTTATTTATTTATTTTTATGTCCGTTCATACTTTTTAGTGGTCAGGCAATGAAACTACCAAAAAAATTCAATTTAATCTCTTATTTTGATTTAATTTTCTAAATCTCTTAGACTTTTGTAAAATAATGGTTATATTTAAAAGAAATGAGTAACATTTAAATTTATCAAAAAATTCCGATTATTTTTCTCTAGTAAATCTTTTTTTTTTTTTGAATAATGTTTTCTATTTATCTAACATATCAGATATAGATACTAAATAATACAAAAATATTAGATTATAATTAGAAAATATAAAATTCTATACATTTAGCATATAAATAATTATATTTTTTTTTATCAAAAATAAATTAAAGAATTATATTAGAAGAAGTTAGTAAAATTATATGAATAATTATGAATAATTAAAAAATAGAAAATTAACAATCACTTTGCTTAGTTTGAAACGTTCTATGGACCCCTAAATTGTGCCATTGATGTTCATTATGTTGAATTGATTATTTAGTTCTGATTTTTTTTTTTTTGATATTTAATTTTGTTATCTTTTGAATTTTGTTATGTGGGTCTTATCTTTTAGCCTATTTAATGTGTGCAATACATACTTATGGCTTATAAGTCTCGTTGTTCTGTCAGGATTATGGAGGATTTAGGCCCATATTCTCCTCTTCATCACCAACCCTGCAAAACAGGATAAATGCAGTAATTCATTCACATAAATATATCTCTAAGACTAATAAGTATCAGTAATAAGTCCAAAAGTGCAAGTGTTACACACTTATCAGGGATCTTTGCTTGAGGAAGTGTAGAATTATGGAGAGAATTGAGGAGATCGATAAGGGAAGGGGGAGAGGGTGCTGTCTAGTAGCGAGGCGGGGGATAGAAAAGCTCTAATGGTGGAGTTGGGAGGGGTTCTGGAGCAGGAGGAGATTACCTGGAGACAAGAATCTAGGGTGACCTGGTTGAAGGAGGGCCATGGTAACACTAGTTTCTTTTATAAGGTGCCCAATGGGAGAAGAGGCGGGAATGAATTGATGCATATCAAAGTTGTGGGCGAATATGTTGAGTCCATAGATGGTATTGTCGATGCTTGGTCAGAGTTTTACTCTAAGTTGTACAGATCGGAGAAACTATTTGATTTCAAATTGATAGGCAGGAGTGGGAGATTTAGGGGATAAGAAAGGAGTGTGGATGGAGAGAGAGTTCGAGGAGGAGGTCAAAGATGCGGTTTGGGAGTTGGCTGGTGATGATGCACCTGGTCCCGATGCTTTCACAATGAGATTCTACCAGAGTACCTGGGAGGTGGTTAAGTCTGACATTATGAAGGTGTAAGGATTTTTTTGCGAGCGGGATTGTTCATAAGGAAACCAATGCGAACTTTCTGGTGTTGATCTAAGAAGCCCGGGGCTGAGGAGATTATGGATTACCGACCCATTAGTTTGCTACGAGCTTGTATAAGATTATTGCTAAAGTCCTTTCTATAAGGATGAGGGGTGTGATGTCGGTTTTGGTGTCTCAACAGTAGAGTGCTTTTATGAAGGGTAGGCAGATTGTTGATGGCATATTGGTGGCCACAGAATGTGTCGAGGAAAGATTTAGAGTAGGAGAACCTGGGGTGGTCATCGAGGTGGATATGGAAAAAGCTTATGATAGGGTCGAGTGGGATTTCTTAGATCATATTTTAGAATGGAAGGGCTTTGGTTCGCGCTGGCGTCGGTGGATTACGGGTTGCCTCAGGAATGTGGGTTTCTCTTTCATGGTAAACGGTGTTGTTCATGGTTTCATTTCCTCCTCTAGGGGTCTTAGACTGGGGGATCCACTCTCACTGTTTCTGTTCGCTCTTGTGGGGGATGTCTTGAGTTGGTTCATGGAGGTCACCGAACATAGGGGCTTGCTTAGGGGTTTTCGGGTGGGTAGGGATGATGTTCGGGTCTCATCTTCAGTTCGCTGATGACACGATTATCTTCGTCGACGCTGAGGTGTCTCAGGTGCGGGGAGTGTAGAGTATATTGAGATGGTTTCGGGTTTAAAGGTTTATCTGGAGAAATCGAATGAATATTTTAGGGATTTATGTAGGGGAAGAGGTGTTGTCAGAATGTGTAGGGGTGTTGGGTGTGGGATCGGTGTTGTGTATGTCCTATCTGGGTATGCCGCTGGGCGGAAATCCAAGGTTCGTGGCCTCTTGGGATCCGGTTATGGAGAGGTTTGAGAAGTGTGTGGCCTCTTGGAAGAGGAACTACTTGTCTTTGGGAGGCCGAATCACCCTTATCTAGGCCTCCTTAGCCAATCTCTCGATCTATTATTTGTCGGTCTTCAGGATGCTAGTGTCACGGCCAATTCTTTCAAATGGCCCGTGCGGCACTCGTACGCCCACGAGTCAGCCTGTAAAGTATAAACAAGATGCAAACACAACACACAATGCAATGGAAGGAATAAGAAATCTTTATTGATATACAAAGAAGACAATTACAAAGTGCTAGAAGGCACCCAATGCTAGTCAATGGGTACTAGAAGGGCAGGTTGCATAACAATGGTGCCAAGTTTAGACCACTGAATTAGTACAGCCACCCCCTCTATAAGGTAGCTATTAAGCTTTTGATACAATGGCACGAGGAGACATGAAATTTATAGTACAAATATACATGGCTCTAACACTGTGTTCATCCATGGATGTGTTGTTCTTGTGTGAAGGGTTGTTGAACCCCATTTGATATACATGGTTGTGCCTTTATATAGACTGCGTTGGTTCCGGTTTGTGATTTTGGATAAGCACTTATTGGATAAATGGCTCAATGGGAACACTTATCTACAACAATAATAATAAACTGCTTACTTGAAGAAAATAGCGTTTGAAAAATACATTTATTTAAGTGCTTATGAAAGGTTAGGGGTAAAAATAGGTATTATAAAAATATTATTAATGTATAGAAATGACATTTATTTGAGTGCGTATGAAACCTTAGGGGTAAAGTAAGTATTATAAAAGTATTATCAAAGTTTAGAAATAGCTCCCTAACAACTTAAGCTTTTACAATAAGTGATTCTTAACAGGCGTATGTTGAATTAAATTCCTCAAATTATGATGTAATTCTCTCTTGGGGTCTGCTGCTATGCATTAGGATTTATAGTGTCAAGGATTGTCCGATCCCTGAGTTGGACCCGATCCAATATTCGTGCAAAAACACTCAACTCGGTCCGATCCCGATACGGATTTGGCGATCCAACTCAGACTTGGCAAGTCGGATCGTCCGATCCATCTCGGATTGTTCGAGTTGAGTGATTTGAGAGTGAAAACTGATTGATTTCATTCGGCTTGATCTCATCCGATCCCGAGTTGGATCGCCGATCCAACTCGAAATTGGAGCCGGACGATTCCCGAGTTAGAACCGAGTTTAAACACTATGTTAGGATGTTCTGTGACAGGCAAGAATTGATAAAAATGTATTTTCGGTTGGACTTAGTCTTCATAAGCAGGATTGGCTTGAGTGAGAGATCAAACTACAATCAATTTTTATTACACAAGTAAAGCAATGTATTTGATCACCTTTAGAAAGTAGGCACATACGAGCAAACCACTAACTTAAAAATCTCATTGAATGCTTCTCCACTAATAGAGTTGTCTAATTTAACACTCCCTTATTTTATTCATTCATTTATTTATAATCAAAGTTTGCCAATCATTGCGTCATCTACATGCTCTGCTCCTGTAAAGGAGTTTATGACCCATTCTTATTTGGGACCGCCTTAGTCTTAGTCTGGGCTCCAGCCAACCGACATTCGGTGGGTTCAAGCTAGGCTGGGATCACTTTTATTGGCCTGAGTCCGATCCAATCCGAACCGGCCGGAGCTGTACTATTATATTGCTACAAAGAGTTGAACCCAGGTCTCTAAAGGGAGAATGTGAAGTCATAGGATGATGATGATGAGCTCAAGTGAAATTTATATATTCCTATCAGTCTTCACATTCTCGGGCCAAATCGAGTTGGGCTAATCTAATATAAATCTGAGTCTGCCCCGAAAAATTAATCAGGCCCTAATTTTCAGTCCGGAGCGACCTTATGGACTACTAACCATTGTCCAAGTCCAAGTCCGCCAAAATATAAAGCTGGGCAAGTCACCCGGCCCATTGCTACCCCTAGTTCAAGCACAACCCAAGCTGATTCAGGCTCGGCTTGTTAAAGCTCGCTTGGGCGTTCTCACTAGCTCCTTTGAAAGTTAATTTTTAATTATTTTTCTTTTTCTTTTGGTTAAAAACTTAAAATATAGTGGAGCCATGTATTGAACCACCAACTGGTTATCAGATGAACTCGAGCATCTGATCTGATTGGATAGAAGCTTTAAAAAAGAAGCGGTTTTGATAAGTCCTTTTTTTTTTTTAAATTTAATTTTTGCTGTCTAAGAAACTGTTCATCTAATTTTATATATTAGTAAATATAAGTCTTCGTGAGTTGGATTGGACCTATGACTTGCATGTACGCCACGTGGCCTCCAATAATTTATCTTCTCTCTTTTTTTTTGGGGGGGGTTTAAAAATTCATGTTCCTGCATAATAAAAAAAATAATAATAATAAAATAAAAATTAAAGCACAGAGATTAATTAAAAAAAGTGGGAATATAAGGCGGGTTGCGTTATTGTTCCGTTTTCGAGCCACTTATGACTCAGAAACAGTCTCATTTTGTTTACACAAAGAACAAAGAAGGAAGGATTGAGGGGTTGGTGGAAGAATTAGATGGAAACTACTCTCTCTCTCTCTCTCCCTCGCTGTTGCTGTTGTTTTTGTTGTTAAGTAAAAGAAACGAAGAGAATATATAAGAGAGAGATTGGTCGTCGTCGGTGGATCGGATTGATTCGATCAGCGATGGAGGTTCGGAACAACTCTGCAATGGACAACTCCTCAATCACGCAGCAGCAGCGTGCACCCTCAGCTCCGCCGAAGCAAACGAAGGCATCTCCGAACCCCGTTGACACTAATTCCGTATCCCAAAGGTCGAATTCCCTTGATTTAGCATTCATTTTATCTAATCGTTTCTCTGTTTCTGTCAGTTAGATACCGTCGATTTCATCATAATACGACATGTTTTCGTATTTTACAGGCTTCAGAAGGAATTGATGTCTCTCATGGTATGCTCTTTCCTCTTTAATATCCTAATTCACACTTCTTTCGATTTTTTTTTTTTGGATTCTCTAGTCGATTGGTCTTATTGTGTTGGATTTGAAAGTATTTTCTTGATCTGGATTGATGAAGGAATATGGAAGTTATTATATTTTGATTTTGTGGTGGCTTGCTTAAATTTAGTTAGTATTAGTATTAAATTGTGTCTTGTGGTGAATCTGTTTTCCAGCATTCTAATTTGGGTAACTTACAATCATATCTTTTCCATTGTTTGCCTTCTCTACATCAAGTATCAACTTGATTGGGATTGAATGGATATCAAAATGTTTCATGACAAATTGTTTCCTATTTGTGTTACAAAACTTCATCTTTTCCCTTTTCAAATCCAGAAAAAAGGTATACTTTTTTGGTTCTGATTTTTTACCCTTTTTTTTTGTGTGGTCATTATTACTATGTTGAAGGAAGCTTATTCTTGACAATGCTTAAACAAACCCAGGTAGATGGTTTGTTCCTTCTGGTCATGTAGAAGGTTTTAGGCATTAATTCCTACTTCTCCAAGGATTGCTTTTCTGAATATGGCATCTCTTAGTATTGTTGCATTTTTTAGAAGTTTCCATGCAAAATAGGTTGCAATGAATCCTATGAGTAGATTTTCCCAAAATTTTGAAAAGAAAGTAGTGGATTCAATTATTTGAGATGTAAGCATGAGAATGGTTCCAACTTTATGTGAAATTTTGCTTTTCATTAGGTGGGGAAACCTTAGTATTGCTCTCTATTGTAGAAGCTTCCCTGGCAAGAAAGCTTTTTTTATTGTATTATTGAGAAGCATCAAGATGTACAACACTACTTTCATCAATCACAACTCTGATAGCATTCTTTTTCTAAAATCTCAAATTTTGTAATTAAACTTCCATTCCAAGTTCTGGCTTTGATACCAAGTACTGACAAGAAAGTCTAGAAGAAAGATTCAACTGGAGATAAGAATTTAGAGAATAATAAGAACTCACCAACTGAAACTGAAAGAGAGCTTTAATGGAGAAAACCACAATGAATGGAACACATCATTGTGAAATATAACAAACTATCATGTATAATGGAACAAACCACAATGAGGGATTTTTAAGGAGAAAATGATAGTCCTTAAAAATTCATATCTTTTTTTCACACTCATTGTAAAGCTTTTATATAGGCTTAGTTCTAAATCCTAAGCATTCTAAAAAAATTCTAGATCCAATATTCATACAAAGAAAGATCTAAAAAGTGAAAGCACTAGGAAACCCCTAAAGTGCCTTCTAGATCCAATATTTATACAAAGAATTATCTAAAAAGTGAAAACACTAGGAAACCCCTATAGTGCCTTGTAAAAAAATAATTGGAAACCCACTTAAAATTCTCAGTCCAATGTCCTAACTGTTTTATTTTCTGAAATATCTGCTTACACATATATCAAAATATAGATTGTTATACTCTTCTGAAAATTAATCCTAAGTTTCTTCGTTTCATCTCAAGTTACTCATCCATTATTACCATGCTCTTGCATCAGAAACTCTTTGTTATGCTTGACACTTTTCCCTTACAAATGCTTAAACACATGGATATGATACAGGTAATCTAAAGATGTAGATATTTAAGCATCGTGCTCTTGGTCATGGATTTCCAACTAGACTATCTAAATCCAGAGATATTAGTGTGAGTGCTAACTAGTTTTCTGTTAGATACATTTAATAAACGTGTGGTTATGTGCTCTTTGCACGGGACCTCTTAAAAGTTCTGTGATCTGGTTGTAGGTATGTTGGTTTTGGAGGATTGCTTGCATAGATGCAAATGTATGAGACTGAGAGTCCTATAGTTTTCTTAATCTGCTCATAGATATTTGGACACTATTTTTTAATGTTTGAGGAACTTTATTGAACTAAAATTCAAAGTCATCTAGGCTGATATCCTGTACGGTAGTGATTTGAAGAGATAGTTACGGTGATAAGGTCATGATTTGATGTGTATTTCTACCTTGTTGAAATCTGTGTTAAAGAGAATAGAAAAATGATTTTTTTTTTTTTGTGTGTGTGTGTGTGTGTGTGTGTGTGTTGGGGGGGGGAGTGGGGGGCTGAAGATTCCTTTGTTAACAAATATGAAGGTAATAATGAAGTGATGAATCAGGATTACCCCTTCAGCATCTCAGAAAGGTGCATGATGTGGGGTCCATTTGGAGTATGTGGGGGAACATCCAAGCTTCTGAGATGCTGTTATGGTTTTCATACTTGCATTAACTAATTAAGTCTCTTTTTCCTAGAAAAGTATGGCACATGGTTTTAAAAGTTGACTTGGATGAGGCATCTTTCATGATATATAGATATTACACTGTGCTAATCTCGGCAGCCTTTAGGGGCCAATAGCATTATCCCCTCATTTTCTAAGCAAAAATACCTCAATTTAGTTGTAATGCCTTCTCAGTGTACAGTTAAAGGGGCAATTCAATTAAAGTAGTTTTAATCACATGGATCCCTCTTTATCCTCCACGAGAATTATTCTAGTTATTTTGTAAATTTCAATGCTCTTGATGAGATAATAAAAAAGCAGATTTTATAATTGGCACATATTTTGTTGAACCACCCATAAGAACCATGTTCAAAGTTGAAAATAAAGGCTACCACGAGATGAATTTGATGGACTTTGTTTTTCTCGAAAAAGGCTACAAATGGAAGAACAATTGTTGCTTCTTTATTAGGTTTTCAGTTACAGCTAATGAATTTTTCAAAGTCTTGTTCCCATATCTTCAATCGGAGACCAAATTTTGTTGGATTTGTACATTTCCTCTTCTCTATACAAGTCCTAGGAAAATCAAAATTTTAGGCCCTTTGATGTCAAAGCTCTGAGATGAACCAAGAAAAAATAAAATAAAAAGGTTATAAAAAGACAAAACTCTTTACAGAATCCTAAAAGCCCCAACTGAATTCAATCAATCCTTTAGTTTACCCATTTATCAATCTCAAAATCGTGCAAATAAAATCCACCTAGACTAAGGCAAAAAAAAATTAATAAAACAAAAAGGTGGCTTAATCTATCATGATTAACCTCTTTTTATACAAAGGTATATCTGATTCACAAGATTAAGGAATAACACAGAAAAGGAAAAAAGAAAAGAAAAAGAGTTTTTCCTGATAGGACTCTCTCTCTCTCTCTCTCTCTCTCTCTCTCTCTCTCTCTCTCTCTCTCTCTCTCTCGTGTATGTGTCTATGTGTGTGGAGAAAGAGAGAGAAATTTGAAAAATTATTTCTCAGAGACATGGTATGAGTAGGACATCTATTTGGTGTAGTTAAAAACATCTAATAGGATATGTTAGTTTAAACAATATTATATTTTCTGAATCGCCCCATACATGTAAAATGCTCTAATAGGCTTCATATTGTACTATATCCGCGTTGAGACCTTTTGTAGGAAAAACAGATTCCATACAGTATGTTAGATGCCTATTTGTGATGTGAAAATTATGAAAAGGAAATCTATGAGTGTTATTCCAGAATTTGTTGAGTGTCAAATAACATATTGCTGGTACTGTTACATCACTTATTTAGAAGTTTCCATGCAAGATGGGTTGCAATGAATCCTATGAGTAGATTTTCCCAAATTTTTGAAAAAGAAAATAGTGGATTCAATAATTTGTGATGTAAGCATGAGAATGAATACAACTTTATGTGAAATTTTGCTTTTCATTAGGTGGGGAAATCTTAGTATTGTTCTTTATTGTAGAAGTTTCCCTGCAAAATAATACAACCATTGACCGAAAATGATTGAAATTTTCAACCATGGGAATTTCACTGATTGTGTAAAGAAAACCTTAATAACTTCTTTTTCTTTAATTCAAATAACTTCAAACTGGTCTGTAACTTTAGTATGACATTTTCTTTCAGTTGTTGATCATATGCGTGTATTCTATGAATATGTTGAAGTTAACTTATTGATTGAGTATATAAATGTCAGCATAGACTATAAGTTGGAAGCATATCTTTGAGTTATTAGTACATAATCATTTTTTCCCTTTTTTAAAAAAAAGGAAGAAAAAGAAAAGAGATCCTGAAGTTGCACTGAAATTGTCACCGTTTTCCTCAATTTTCTTGTGTCTTCTCTTTCTCAATTTTCTTTTAGTTAGAAAATTATTTCTGCCAACTTGAAATTTTCATCAAAATTGTCCCATTTCCGAGGGATGGAAGCCTTGTGCACAAGTAATTTCTGTTTTGGGTTTATGAATGCTGTTTGTTCTTGAGTTGACTGGAAAGTTGTTGAATAAGAGACTTTCCAACATTCTAATCTTATGGTGATGCTGACTGGTGACTTCTTTGATTATTGCTACTCATGCAATCGTAATTCAGGTGTAGTTGTTTATATTTTTTTCATGTGATTCGATTATTATTGCCTTTAACCATGATCAAATTTGTGTTAACCTTTATTATTTGATGCTTAGAATTTCTGCCAGCAACTATTTTCCTTGCTGTTAGCAATTAGAAGGGGGTGTGCAATTATAAGAAGAATATTCCTTAATACAGGTTGATCAGTGTTGTGTGAAATACGTGCCAGAAAATCATTGGACTTTGAGATATAGGCTTTGGGGATGCAATCTTCTATTCAACGTCATAAATTTGGCCCACTCGTGGATATTTGATATATGTGCCTATCTAATAAGGACGCACTATCAACTGTTTATGTTTATTTATTACTTGTGTCACCAGTGGTCCTTAAGCCTCATCAGTTTCGTGGCTTTCTATTGTAGAGGATTGGCACCCCACTTCCGATAAGTCCCACTGAATAGATCAAGCGTAGTACACCAAAACTCAGATTGATCAGAAGATTTTAACCATGTTGCTTTCTATGTTTTTTTTGTTGAAGGGAAATACTGTGGATGCTCTGAAAGAAGAGTATGAAAATCAAATGGTTAAAAATGATCCAATCACACTAATTTTAGCTTTGAGATAAAGATTCTCATAGCTAGAACCTTTTTAAGTTTGATCCTGATCCACTGAAAATCTGCCTTATGGCTATTTATTGTTCTTAAGTACCTAACCCCAGATGTCCCAATTCATGTCTGAATTTCTTCCTATATGAGAAAACTCTCGTTTGGCTGTCTTTTGCTTATTTGATCTACCTCTTGTAGGCCTTAATCTTTTCACGCTAAATTAAACATAAAAATAGAATTGTATATATGAGGAAATTTGATAATTTCTTTTTAGTTCAATATTTATCTATTATTCTAATTCAATGTATCCTTGCTCTGGATCTTGACTATGTGATATATTGAAATTTGTATTTGCTTTCTGTGCCTTCTAAATCATTTCTGCATGTTATGCTGTACATAAAAGGTGTTAAAACAGGGTTACTTTCGTCTATAACCACCTAATTTGGTAGAAATATTATCGTCCAGAAAACTTCATTTAAAGGTTTTGAGATGGACCCATGCACATTGGAAGTTTAGGTTTATGAAAGACTAGTATTCATTGTTGCCTATTCGATAAGAAACTCAACATCCCATTTTGTTTTTCCTTCTTGATTACATGTTACTACTTAAGAAGTTATTATTATTAGTAATGGGTAGCTCGATATATGATGAATATTCATGTCTGCAGATGAGTGGGGGAGATCTTGGAGTATCAGCCTTTCCTGATGGAGAAAGCATCTTTTCCTGGATTGGGACCATTGAGGGTGGTA
>JAUPMG010074185.1:0-13064 GCA_031762675.1 Pachysandra terminalis
TGTTGCTCGCATTATTGTATATCCGGCCGCGGAAGGTTGCACATTGAGCTTGGCCTATGGTATGTGATCCTACATGTTACATAAGAAGAGCTTGAGCTAAGAATTCAAGAAGATTGAATAGAGAAGGCTAATGAAAAACATATATATCAAGCTTTCATACCTGAGAGGGCAACCATGTCTCTTGCACTGAGACCCTTGCTATCGAACAGCGAAACGAGACCCTCAAGGCTTTCTGTAAACTTTGGGAGGTCTCTCGCAGCTAGAACCGGGCTTGCAGATCTCGAGTCTCTTCTTCCAAGCTTCACTATCCAGGTTGGGCCAACTATCTGCTCGAGAACATGGAATCGACATTAATAATAGTTTAATTTTCTTTTCATGCTAATTTATAAGATCCCCAAGTAGATGGAGAAGAAATATTAATTCAAGATTTGTAATAACACTATTAGATACTCACAGCCTCAGATCCATATCGTGCTGCAAGCGCAACAATATCTGCACATGATACAACTCCTGGGCATATCCTCTCTACCTGAGATTTTGCACGGTCTATTACATTGAAACCTCTAGCTGAATCTTTGTTCTGGATCACATTCTTCTCACTTGAGATCGAGGGTGCATCGTCTAATAAGACCGATGCATCACAACCCTGAATACACATGGAGTCAAAAAAAGGGGAAAAAAATAAAAACACAAGGCTAGCTAGACATGTTTTGAATATAGATATGCATACCTGAACGAAGCAGTCATGGAAATGGAGGCGAATGAGAGAGGCAGCCATTCGACGTTCACTTTGCACCGCCGATCTGACCACAGTCCTGATCGTTGTGAGTGCATTCGGACAAGTTCTGTCGTAGAAGGAAGGCGATAATTGTGCCTCACAAGGTAAATTGAAGAGCAAGAACAACATGGCAAGAACAATACATGCATGGGCAACGTAAGAAGGTTTCCATGAAGTCATGTCTATCAACCCCATTTCAGTATCTCTTTCTATATATAAACTCTCCAAGGAAGCAATGAGAACACTTTGAGTAAATTAATTAAGAAAAGAAAACAATGGCTTCTTCAGTAGATGCTGATAATGGAATGAAGAGAAGATCTCACCATCGTGTATATATATATAGGCGATGGTAGTGCATTTGGGGTTACTCTTCGTCACCTTTTTCAGCTAACGCGTTACGTTTTCAATCTTGATGGCCATCTCGATGGCCATGAGGATATGAATGACCTATTCCTGTTGACAAATGACAATGAAACCTTATCCCTGCAGTTTCACTGCTGTATATTTTTTTGGTATGACTTTCAAATCTTCATAAAAATTGCGGAAGTCAATTTCCAAATCAGCTGAGTTGGGAATTGAACGTGGATTCCACCACGAGGTTAAGACCGAAAAAAAAAACAAAAATCAGCCGAGTTGATTCAGTTGTCAAACTCGCTAGTTGATCGGATGCATCCGCTTTTAATACTACAAAACCGAGTCATTTTAGCAAAGGCAAACGAGCCCTTAATAGTTGTTTGTTCCTCCCTGCTTTCCCAAAATCGAATCAAAACAAAACGCGTTTTTGGATCAGAAGAATTGGGGGTGCAATTCGGTTCGGTTTGGGTCGGGTTGACCTCAACCCAACTCCAAACCAACCTAAACCCAACCCGATCCGATTTAAAACCCAAACTATGAAACCCAACACCAAAGTGAGACCTTCAGGTTCCAGCCATGGAACACAAATTGCCATATCATTTAGAAGGAAATAAAAGCAATAATTATTACTTTTATTAAATACTTAGAGTGCAGAAGCAAAAGAAAATAAAATTACATAGCACATGAGACTTCAAAAGAGTTACATGTTCCAACATAATTACACAAAATAATGAAAATGACATAAACCATTACATTCAATAATTACCATGAATTACATAAACATAAAAAAAACTGGGACTGAAATGAGGCAGGATAGCATCTGGTCCTTATCCATTCTCATCACACCCATAGTTTAAAAATTTTCCAATTTCAAGGATTTCGGAGGCACAAACGAAACCGAAATTTCGGATATTTCGGCAAAATTTCGGTGAAAATTAATTTTTTGATTAAAATAATTGAACGAAATAAAGAGCTGAAATTTGGCGAAACTTCGACATATTTGGGATCGAAATTTCGGTTATTTTGCCGAAATAAATTCACTTTTTTTTTATTTAAATTATTTTAATATAGACTTAATTTTAGCCAATTTATTTCTTTTCTTTTCTTTTTTTAGTAAATACTAAGTAATACCTTCTAAAATATAAATAATAAAGTTAGTCAATAAAAAGTGATTTCATCATTAAAATATATATTATTTATGAGCATACAAATTTCAAAAAAAAAACAACAAATAATATTTTGATTAATAATGTGAAATAACACAAAAGTTTATAACTAATAAATACAACACTTTTTGTTACAACATCCAAAAAGTATATAAATATCCAAAATATATTGGATTCAAATTCAAACTAGAGGGGGGTCTAACGATTTGTAACAGAAATTGATCATTTGACCATAATACCCCTCAATCAATGATAATTGTAATAAATATGAACCATTTATTTTTTTTATTTTATTTTTTGTTAATTTTTTGTATCCTATAATCATATGAGATCAATGGGGTTTTCACAATTCTCATTGATACTAAGCTTCCTTCTCCTTCCATATAAGCATCTATTTTGTTCTTAAGATTACTAAACAAGGTATACAAGGGTATTTTCATCCATAAAATATACTGCGGTAAACAAAAATCAAATATTCTGTTACTTTATTGATAGTTACTAACGGAAGGGGTTTGCTGTAACATACTTTCAAACTATAGGGGAGGTGTTTATGATGGCCAAAGTTTAAGGGGTACTTGTTGCCATTATGCCAAACTCAGGGGTGTGTGAATGTAATTTACCTTTTTTTTATTTTTACTTTTAACTAGATTTTAGACTTTATTTCGGCCGAAATATTAGAAATTTCGTTGATAAAGTGAACATTTCGGGCGAAATAATTTTGGGTAAAGTACAAAAATTTTGCTGAAATTTCGGCTATTTCGTGCACTTATTTTCCGAAATAATTCAGTCCGAAAAACATCATTTCCGATTTTGTCCAACAGATCCGAAACCGAAATTTCGGCGAAATTTTAAACTATGAGTCTTCTGGAAGATCTAGTATGCCACTGAGTCGATCCGTTGAATCACCTGATAAGGCCCAAAATAGCATGAGGTTAACTTTAAAGTCTTCCTCATGGCTACAGAATGCTGACGATAAGGTTTTTAGCTTAACATAGACCCAATCATCAATTTTGAATTCTCTTTCTGTACGCTTGGAGTCTGCGAACCTTTTCATGCATTGTTTGGCAAATTCTAGATTTTCCTTGAGAAGTTTTGGGATTTGATCCCTCTTTTGTAGGACTTCTTCAACCGATTGGACTCTTGTGGTACCCGGAACATAGGATAGGAGGCTGAGGGTGTGTAATCTCGTACAATGTTTCGTAGGGAGTCATCCTTGTAGCTGTATGTGGTGCTATATCAATATTCTGCCAAGGATAACCACTTGGCCTATTCTTTTGGACGCCCCCTGCAAAACTTTTTAAGTAGTTCTCCAAGCTTCTATTCACGTCATGACCTCGGTTTTTTTGTCGGTTTGAGGGTGATAGGAGGAACTTAAGTTCAATTTCGTTCATTGTAACTTGAACAATGGTAGCAGTGTAATGATGAGATAAAGAGATGAAGTGCGCATACTTGGTTAACGGTCCATCACTACCATGGTACCGTCTTGACCTTGTGATGATGGTAGGCCCTCGATGAAGTCCATTGAGATGTCAAACCAAACCCTTGTGGGAATTAGTAGGAGTTGTAGGAGACCTTCTGGTGATATATTTTCGGCCTTGGTGAGCTGAAAAATGTCACATTCACGGACAAACTTTTGAACAACCAATTTTAAGCCTTCCCAATAGAAATCCACCTTGATTCAATGCAGTGTTTTATGATAGCCCGGATGCCCAACTATGGGGCTAGCATGCATCTGTGAGAGAATTTGCTGGATTATAGGACTCTTTGGGCTTACAAGTTATTTTCTTTTATAATAAAGGAGGCCTTCATGGAGTTGGTAATGGTTAGGACTTAAACTCCCAGCTTCCAATCGTTGAACCTTATCTTGCAACTCAGGTAGTTGCTGATAATCCTCCTTAATTTTAGCAATCCATGTTGACACGGTTTGAGAGAATGCTAAAATTTCTCCACCTTCTAACCATCGAGATAGAGCATCAGCCTCTTTATTTGCTCTTCCACTCTTGTATTCGACTACGAAGTTGTACCCCATCAAATTTGATAACCACTTTGTCTGAGTTGGCATCCCTATCCTTTGTTCCAGCAGAAATGTGAGGCTTTAATGATCTGTTCATATGATGAAAGTCCTACCCACTATGTGCGGACGCCATCTTCTAATGGCCATGACTAGTGCTAGCAGTTCCTTCTCATATGTGGAGAGTAGGAGTGCATTACCTTTGAGTCGTGTCATGTTCACAAGACTAGTTAACTAACTTGGCTGAAATGTAGCCGTAATGCCATCTTTACTTTGGGGATAGTTGAAAAGCAACTCGTTGCATTACAAGACTGGCGTTCCCTTTTTTTTCCTGTCTTTTTTTTTTTGCAGTATTGGAAGTACAACGCGTTGCTTCCTGGCATCATTACTCCTTTACTTTTCCCCTATGTTCAACCCTCCGCTGCAAGCCCAATCGGTTTCTCTGGCTTTTAATCTTTGCTTTTTCGAGTTCGTTGACTATCATTTCCGCCGATGAAGTTTCTTTAGGTACACCCTTCTTCATCTCTCGTTGAAATGTAATCTGGTTGCCAGAGATTTAGTTGTTGATATTACTTTGATTTCTGAAAACTAGGGTTTCACTTTTTCTTCTTTATTGATGGATGATTCTCTGCTCTAGGGTTTTGTTTCACTTTAAGCAATTAAGTTATTAGGTATGTAGAATATGGTGAAAACATGAATTTTGTTCTCTCTATCCTAACTTTTAGGGTGTGTTTGGTTTGTTGGAAAAGGATAGAAAGGATAGTAAAAGAGCATTTTACCTTCCCTTCTATCTTTTTCCTTTCATTTTAAGAGAAAAAGTTTGAGGGGCTTTTCACTAAAAATAGAACATTTTTTGAGAAGATTTAGGCCCACATTTTTCAATGAACAAAATGCACAGATTTCGTTAGAAAGTTGATTTCCTTTCCTTTCTTACAGATTCTAGCTAAGCAAACACAGCCTTAGAAATTAGAATATTATAAAAAGTGCAAGAATATGTGCCGCATTGTTACCCGAACGATAGGTATGCGTAAAGGAATAATCCCTTATCCCTGCTACTGCATACAATGAGTTCATTATTAGTATCTCAGTTTCAGATTTTGGCTTATGTCTACGTCCAAGAGACTCCACAATTTCTTTCACATCACCCTCAAAATCTATATGATTAAAATGATGATTCTTTGCAAAGCATATAGCCTCCTTCGTAGCCACCGCTTCACATGTCAAAGCACTTTCGGCCTCTTTAATTACACTACAAAAAGCTGCTCTGAAATTTCCCCATTCATCACGTAGCGCACCCCCAACTCCTATCTCTTTTTCACTCTCCCAAGAAGCATCAAAGTTACATTTCTAATGGCCATGAGCAGGGGCTTTCCATTTCACGCTTTTCTCCTCCTGTGTACTTAAGTTCTTGTTTGAATTACTAGCCCTCAACAACAATTCATCATTCACCGTAGTCGTGATTCTTCTACTGCTGTACAGCAAATCTTCCATCCGATGGTTAAAGAAAAGTTCATTCCTAACTCGCCAAATTTCCCAACAGGTGGCTGCAAAAACTGGTATGGCATCTTTATCTTTTCACTCTTTGATGAAGGCATTGAATACATTAGCCATCCATTGTTCTACTGAAGAGCCATCATTGCTGTTAACTTGTAAGCCCAATGGAGAGAAGAACCATAATCATTTTCTGTGTTCACAATCCCGAAGTAAGTGAATAGTTGACTCCTTCTCTGTATTACATCTTACACAATACGAATCGTTTGTCACCTTTCCATGCTCCAGATTTGTGGCTACGACAATAGCATTCGAGCAACATCTCCTCAAGAACATTTTTATTTTTGGTGAACAATGCAATCCCCATATTAGGTTCCAAAACTTCACATTTGAGGCTGGATTCGAGCTTTTGCCATCCTCTATTTTTGATGATTCATGTAATTGTAAACCAGATAGATCTATATGCCGACTTGACTGTAAATTCACCCTTTGGTGTATGGTGCCACACCATTTTATCATCAATCCCTGAGATACTTATTGGAATTTTCAGTATCCTTTGGACATCGATAGGATTGAAAATGTGGTCTAGAATTTCTTTTTTGCAGCACTTACAAATCGGGTCTACGTTCACTTTTGTATAGACATTCATGAGGTTTTGGAGAAATTGGTTTAAACGTAGTCGGTTGAGGAATCCATGGGTCATTCCAGATATTTATTTGATCCCCTTTTCCAACCCGCCATCTACAACCAAGCTTGAGAACTTCCCTTCCTTCCAATATATTCCTCCTCGCCCAAGACGAATTGCTCCCTTTTTTTGCTTCCCCAAAAGATGAATTGTGAAAATACTTTCCTTTCAGAATCTTAAAACTTAAGAGTATCATTCTGAGTTAGTAACTTCCAGCCTTGCTTCGCAAGCAATGCTTTATTGAAAGATATCAAGTCTTTGTACCCCAACCCCCCTCTATTTTTATTTTTGCAGATTTTTTTCCAACTTACCCAATGAATCCTCCTTCCTCATCTTTCTGACTCCACCAGAAATTGCTTATCATTGAGTTGATATCTTTGCATAATGAAATTGGTAACTTGAAGCATGATATTGAGTATGTTGAAATCGCAGTAGCCACAGCTTTAACTCGCACTTCTTTTCCCGCTTGTGAGAGTAGACCTCCCTTCCAACCTTTTATCTTCTTCCAGATTCTTTCTTTAATGGCTGAGAATAGATTTTGTTTTACCCCAAGGATAGAGACTGGAACACCTAGGTATTTATCTCTTCCTTGCATGATTCTCACCTGAAGCCTACTAGTTATCCAATTACAAAGATTAGTTGAGGTGTTCTTGCTGAAACAAATTATTGATTTGCTGAAGTTGATTTTTTACCCGGATGCGCATTCATATCGGCTGAAGATATCCAGTAGACTATTGCAGTTCTGTTCAATAGCTCTGGTAAAGATGAAGCTATCATCTGCAAAGAAAAGGTGAGAGACAGGACAGTGCCTGTATACTTTTATTCCTTGAATGCTCCCTGATTCTTCCGATCTGTGAAACAATGTAGATAAGCCTTCTGCACAGATTAGAAAAAGGTAAGGGGATAAGGGATCCCCTTGCCTTAATCCTCTAGATGGTACAAATGTTTCACCGGGCTGCCCATCATACATAATAGAATATGAAACAGTAGAAACACACTCCATGATCAACTCTACCCATTTTTTATCGGATTGCAAAGCACTCATCACCCCGTCTGAGAAAAGACCATTCAACTCTATCATAAGCTTTGCTCATATCTAACTTCAAGGTCATAGAACAGTCCTTATCCTTTTTCTTTTTATTGATGAAGTGTATAATCTCATGTGCCACCAACATTGTCAGATATGTGTCTCCTTGGCACAAAAGCACTTTGGGTAGGGCTCATTACCTGATGAAGAACTGTTTTAAGTCTATTAGCTAGTGTTTTGGTTATTATTTTGTATATCATATCACACGAGCTAATAGGCCTAAGCTCAGTCATGTCAGATGGACTTTTGACTTTAGGTATGAGCACAATGTGAGCGTAATTAAGCTTTTTGGTCATTTTGCCATCATGAAAGAAGCTAATCACTACTTTGAAAACATCGTTCCCTACAATATGCCAATACTTTTGAAAGAAGAAAGGGGACATACCATCAGGTCCCGGAGCTTTGTGTGGGTGCATTTGAAATATGGTCTCTCTTTAACATCCTCAATTGTGATCGGCTGCAATAAGAAGTCATTCATCTCTTGACTAATCTCTCCCTCCATGCTGAAACACTTGCTCTTGGTTCATTGGATGACTGGTAGAGAATATATTTTGCAAATATAGCTTCGTAACATCACATATTTCTCTCCCCCCCCCCCCCCCCATCATCTTTTATTCTTCTGATTAGATTCTTGTTCTTTCTTTTGGGTAGCTCTGGCATGGAAATAAGCTTTATTTCTAGCACCCCCAAGTAGCCAGTCGGCTCTAGACCGTTGCTTCCATAACATTTCCTCATTTAGGAGCATCTCCTTTAACTGTCCTTCCACCAATGATTCATCTTCTTTAACTTGATGTGTATACGACATTTCTTGTAGATCTCCCAATCTCTTCCTAAGCTCTCTAATTTTCTGTTGTACATTCCCAAATCTCTTTTTGTTCCACATTTTTAACTCCTTTCCACAATTTTTAATTTTTTTCCACACCCTAATCCCACACGATCCATGGTCCTCTTTCTTCCATTCCCTATCAATCACTACCTCACATTCTTCATTCTTCAGCCACATTGGTTCAAACCTGAATCTTTTCTTTCTGTTCTTATCCCTCCTTTCCATTTGCACTAATATAGGCAGGTGATCAGAAGAATATGGACTGCAATGGATTACATTCGCCTCGGGAAATTTGCATCTACCTCTTTGGTTATCAAAAACCATATCCAACCTCACCTTTATATTTTCGACCCCAGGGCGCTTGTTGTTCCAAGTAAATGGGTACCTAGCATATCCCATATCCATCAACTGACATCCATCGACCATTCGTGAGTATTGTCAGCTTCTTCTCACCACCCCACCTAACTTCTCTTCTTCAAGCAAAATGTCATTAAATTCCCCCATTACCATCCATGGCAGATGACTCGAATCAGCGATTGTCTTCATTGTTCGCCAACATTCTCTTTTAGTCGTCTCATCTGTGTTTCCATATACACATGTGAGCCTCCAATCCTCATCTCCTCCCTCATTACAAATGACCACATCTACAAAGTTTCTTGAACAATATGTCACCTTCACATTTACATTATCTTTCCAGAAAAAAGGCATAGACCCCGAGACAAAGCATCAAAATCCCATCCACATATCCCTTTAAAACAAATTCTCCTCCTAATTCTTTCCATTCGTTTCAGACTTATTTTGGTCTCCATAACCAAGACCAGATCTGGGTTATAATCTCTGCAAATATCATGCAAAGATTTAACTCTCAGAGGGTTCCCAATCCCCTAACAGTTCCAGCTTATGCAATTCATTGGGACTTGTGGGGCTGTTTTGGGACAGCCTTCCTAACCCTCTCAGAACAATCATTCTCAATCCTTGTTACTTCTATTGCTTTCTTGAGTTTTTTGCTCACATTCTGTAGTGCCAACCCATTATTCCCTTCATCCTCGTTAAGTTCTGTTATTCTGATACCTGCACCTCTCCTTCTTTTACCTATCCCTCCTATTATCTGACTTCTATCAACCTGGTCCTGATATTCACGTGCTGTTCTTTTCCGGTTTCTTATAAGTGCACACCCTCTGCCGGTTGTTGGGTTTATGTCAGTTGGATCAACAACACCTTCTACACTTGGGTAGATGCCTAATGTAGATTCATGATGGAGGCCCGACCAAGATTGCTTCCTACCCACAGTGTGTGCACACGATTCATGGCCCGAGCCCGTTTTAATATTTAAGTTTGACCCATTTTCCACTTCCATGCTATCTTCCATTACTAAAACAGGGGGAGAATCATCTTTACTTTCCAAACATCCCTCCTCAAATTTTTCTGTTAGAGTAAAGAGTGCCGTAGACAAATCAAATTCTTTCCCCAACTGTTTCAATGTAGTTTACAAATTTTCCATGATTCTACTTTCTGTTTTTTTCCCCTTAATCTTATCTTCTTTCCTATCTACCACATCCACCTCTCCTAACCATCCGATCTCCCTAGAAAACTTCAACCGTTGGATTGTGTCTTCTTCAACCTCCTTCTGTTGCTGATCTGAAAATGGCGCCTCTTGCTGCTGAGCCATGATATGTCCATTGGGTGCCTGTTTCTCCTTGCTTGTGTTCGGTTCATCATTGTTGTATTTGTTGTGACGATGGCCGTCATTTCTATTTCGATTATTCTCAGCTGTCATCCATAAACCATACTGGTTCTCTACCGAGAGTTTGTTCTTTTCAGCTTCAAATCTTTTTTTGCAGCTTTTTTCTGTGTGACCCATACACCCACAATAGAAGCAGATTGTTGGCCTTCTTTCATATCTGAATAGAATCTTGAAGTCAGCATTACCTCCACCCTTCATGATAGTGCCTCTTAACAAAGGTTTGGAAATTTTCAGTGCCACTTTCATTCTTATGTACTTTCCCCCTACCACCCCTCCTTCTGGTATCTCTACATCTTCACACCTCCCTATCCTATTCCCTAACACCCAACCCATTTTAATGGTCATAGCAGCAAAGGGAACCCCATACGCCATTGAAAACTCTTCAAATCTGATGTTGCATATGTTCAAAGTATTATCCATCTTCTTAAGAAGGATAGGATGATTCATAAAATTCCAAGGACCATTCTTGAGTATTCTTTCAAGATCGAACTCAGATGAAAAAGTAAACATGAACAAGTTAACATCAAGTTCTGTGATCTTCAATTTCTTAAGCTCCATGATTTTGATATGGTTTCCTTGGGTGCTGCAACATTGAAAGGTTTATCTGTGAAAATCTTCCCTATGAGGCTTCTTTCACTTACTACAGATGAATCTTCATCAATACCTTCATTCATATCGACCCCTACACTCTCTTCCTCTGTCAAAGATACCGTCTCAAACAATTCTTTAAGCTCATCATCCATCGTTGCAATACTACTCTAATCAGTCATCCAGATCACCATCACCAAATATCTAACTTCTCCATGTACAGCATGAGAAGAGGAAAGACTTGTACTCGCAAGAGAGCGACTCCTTCAGATCACTCTGAGGAACGTAACTTTTGATTAGAACAAGTAGATTTGGTCAACTTCGAGGGTATAGCCTTCCTCCATGACAATATTGAAGATAATCAACATGAGCTCTTCATGTTTTTAGGGAACTTAAATACAAAGGGACTCTAACTGACTCAAACAGCTACTCACTATCACCCACGTAAGAGGTGAGGTGGTTACAGGACTCTACAATGCAACTGAACAACTCCCCATTACTCACATTATACTCCCGTATGTAACTGAACACAACCTATAGAGTTAACTAACACAATCACTAGATAACCAACCAGCTGATCAGGAGATCCATGCTTGCGTGGGATCGTTCCATTTAGAGCCATGCATCTCCATGCACGTAACTGATCATTAGCTACGTAGCAATGCCTTCCCCTTTGAAACCTTGTCCTCAAGGTTTAAATGAGGATATTTCTGCAGAATGTCTCTGAACCTTTCCCATGTGGTGTGTGCTTCGTCGGTCCCTTGCCACTTGATAAGTACCTCAGTGATTGCTTGATTCCCTCGTTTGATCATCTGACAGTCTAAAATGACTTTTGGGTGGGCTTGTAAGACTTCTTCATTCGTGACTGGTGGAAGAGTAGGTTGAATCTGATCATGTTCACCAATCGTTTTCTCAAGGCAGGACACATGGAATACAGGATGGATTTTAGAGCCTTCTGGAAGATCTAACTTGTATGCCATTGAGTCGATCCGTTGAATCACCCGATAAGGCCCGAAATAGCGTGGAGAAAACTTTAAAGTCTTCCTCATGGCTACAGAATGCTGACGATAAGGTTGTAGCTTAAGATAGACCCAATCATCAATTTCAAATTCTCTTTCCGTACACTCGGAGTCTGCCACCCCTATTTTTCTTCTACACTCTCCTCATCAATACCCGATTCTTCCACAGGGTAGAGCCTTTTTTACTTTACATCGATGTCCAAGTGTGAAGTTCTGATCACAATAATAGCACAACCCCTTTTCCCTCCGTTCTTTCATCTCCTTGGGGGTCACCCTTCGTATGGGAACTGTAGATGTTTGGGGTAGAATTGTGTTGGCCGTGGCACCTGGACTTCTTGCAAACTCGGGTCGTTTCTGTCTTCTTTTTGCCAGAACCCTCTCTTCCTGAAGATGGCTAACCCAATTGCTGTGGGGAGCGAGTGTTGCTTCAGCATCTTGCCATGGGGAGCGAGTGTTGCTTCAGCATCTGCACCATGCAATGTATCTCCTCCTTCAAACCTGCCACAAAACAACTTACCGTGGCCGAATCACTCAGGCCGTTGGTTCGATTGCCAAGGCCACAAACCGGGTTGATAATCCTCCACGCTAGACTGATGGCAAAGCTTGGTTAACAAGGCAGTAGGATCATCAAACTCAGTCGGTCCGAACCAGATCTCCATGCATTCGTGAAGTCGTACCAACTTAAGTTCACATCGGTCTTTTCCATCCACCTAAACCATTGTAATGCCTTACCTTCAAGATGGAAGAAGGCAATTACTAGTTTTTGATGAAGATTAAAGAATTGATCTGCTCTATATATCCAACTGTTTTTTTTTTTTTGGAATGGTAAAAAAAAAAATTGGAAAATCTAGGCGTGTGGCTCTTGTTTCGATTCCATGTCCATGAATATTGTTTGGGTGTTCATTCCTTCGGTTGATCAAGCGCTCCATTGAACTCCTCTCTTTGTTGTCTTAGAGAATTCAATTTTTCCAAGACTTCATTTAGCACATCTCTGTGAGCTTTTGATTCTTCTTGAAGTCCGGCTAGCATCCTTCCATGCTCTTCAGAGGTTTCCTTGAGGTGACCTACTGTCTCATTTAAATTTGCCATCCTAGTAATCTGCCATGCCAAGAAAGACGGCTCTAACGGAATTAGGCGAAGATGCAAAGAGAGGAGATGACGATCAGCTCAGGAGATGACGATGATAACGGAATTAGGAAAGAGGAGTTAGCGGAGAAGATCCCAGGCCTCATCGACGACGGATATAGCACGGACGACATTGAAGCAGGGCTGCAGAGTTTCGACGACGGTAAGGGTGAGTACAGGCCGGATGTGG
>JAUPMG010074207.1:0-13063 GCA_031762675.1 Pachysandra terminalis
TGGATCACACTTGGTGATCAAACCCTTTATTTTATTTCTGCATGAGCATGCATTGCATTCATTAATAACTGAACCATTGCATTACACATTATATGATCATGGTTATTGCATATTATCTGCTGTTTTGTTTATGTTGTTTCATTGGATAGTGGCATTGACCCTATTCAAATTAAAAGTGTACATTAATTAATTTTACTTACTGGGCTAAGTGTAGCTGACGCCTTTGCACAATTTCAGGTGAAGTAGATAAGTCATACCCTTATTATGAACATTGCTGGAACGTGGAGTGATTTTTACTTGAAGTTTTCTATCGGTTTTATCGGTTTATTTCTTAGATTGGATATGATGTATAGGGTTAGGGATTTGATTTAAACTTGAAAATAGATGTAATTATTTCCTTTTCCGCTGCTATTTCATTAGATGTTTTGGATGTAAAAACTTAGTTATCTTTTGATTAATTTTAGTAAAGTATATTCCTTTAAAGTTTCATTGATTCATATGGTTTGTCTTTATATTAGTTACCACTCCCGATCTCGGTTGGGGTGAGAATCGAGGTTTGAATCTAAGGGATTCCCACGTGAATTTCCTTTAGGTTTGGGTCGTGACACTAGTGATAGCTCTCCGAATCTGGTTGGTCTTTCCTATGGGGAAATACTTCTTTAAAAATTCATGTTGCATTTGAGCCCATGTTGTGATAGTATTAGCCTCCAAGGAATTAAGCCAAAATTTGCCTTTGTCCTTTAGTGAAAAGAGGAAGAGCGGCATCCTTAAAGTATCCTCGAAAAAACTATGCTATCTAATGGTAGAGCAGATTTCAAGGAGTTCGTCGACGTGCTTGTAAGGATCCTCATTATTAGGTCTGTAAAAAGATGGAAGCATTTGTATGATGTCGGACTTAATTTCATAGTGAGTTGCCACAACTTACGACAACTGAAGGTAAGAAGGAGAAGTGTAAGTGGTAGGGATATAATGATCCCTAAGCAAGATGTGTCTCTCTTCTTCTTCGTGTTCCATTATTAAAGTTGTATGTTCGCCTACCAAGCTAGAGTCTCTCTGGGCCTTACGTTTTCTAAGAGTACGTTCTAAATTTAGGTCGCAAGATAGAATTGGTAAGGTCAAAGAATGCCTACCTAACATACACCAGTGATGAAAATAATACTAAAATAAAATAATATAAAATTACCTGGCTGTTAGTGGCTGCTAGAAGAGTTTACAAGCAAAAACTGTACTTCTGCTGTGTTGCACTCAATCCTAGAAATTTCGCTTGATCTCATTGTGCCTGATTGCAAGAGTTGCACTCGATCCCAAAATGGTCGATCACAGGAGGTTGCGCTCGATCACAATGTGCAGATAGTACCTGAAACAGTATACCACAGCCGTAAAATAAAAAAATGAAATAAAATAAAAACTACAAATTCAACTAGACATAATCTAACATTATAGCAATCTAAACCGAAAACCAGTCCCTGGCAACGACGCCAAATTTGATGTGGATTTTATGATCAATGATAAACCACTCGCAATAGAATGAATCCTTATAGGATAGGGCTATTTTGAGGGTGTCGAACCTCAAGGACTGAAGGGGTTTAAATTACCAAATTATCAGAATCAATGTTTCTACAATCACAGAAATAGAAACATTCGAATTCAATTAAGACAAAACAGATTCTATGACAAGAAAGGGTTTTAGTCAAAACTGATAAAACACCAAGTCCAATTGTCTAGCAATCCTCTAGACCATGCAACCATCAAACTTTGAATTGAAAACCATAATCAAAAGTTAGAGTTTACATCAATATTCCACAGGAAATTTAGCTGCTCATGGATGGGCTAGAATTCAACGTTGATGTGTAGAAATCCATCTCCATTAACGGCTTCAATGTGCTTTATTTCTTCTTCTTCCCAAAACGCAAAAACCAGATCTAAAAATCTCTAAAGAAAATCAAATCTAATTCTCTAATTGAAAACATAATAATCCTCTACATCCTATATGGAGTCTTTTATACACTTTTCTCTGTTTTGAAGTTATCCAAAAGGACAAGACAACCAGTTGCGTGCAAACCCACACACTTCACAATTGCATACGCTACTGAAATTAACGTATGCGCTCGATCTCTCAGTTCTGCGCTCGATCACCATGTGCTCGATCACAGGCAGGTGCACTCGATCCCAATGCGATCGATCCTTGAACTCTGCGCTCGATCGCAATGCATATTTCTTCTATTTTTTGGGTTGTTCTTTGACTTATCTTTTGGGCTTCTTCTTGGGGCTTCTCCTTAGGCTTACTCCTCTATCTTCAAGGTGTAATTGGGCTCGAAAATCCTCCTTCTCCAGTAATGGAGCTTGGTGCTTTAGGGTTTGGATTGTCTGGGTTTAAGTCCATATTCTCCCGATCATCACCAAACCTGCAAAACAAGATAAATGCATTAATTGATTGACATAAGTGCAGCTCTAAGACTAATAAGCATGAGTAATAAATCTAAAAGTGCCAGTGTTACACACTTATCAGTAACCATTTGGAATTCTTAACTAACAAGAAATTCGAATGTACCAATCTTATTTTCAGGTATTTACCTGACTCAAATGGCTGGTAGAAGAGGTCGTCATGCTAATGGACCACCACTTGCTGAGGATCATGGAGGTGACCCCCACTTGGCGGGTGTGTACCAAGCCTTGGGTGACATGGCTAACCTAATGCAGAGACAGCCATTTCAGATGCAAAGCGTCACCTAGAAGAACATCATCGGTCTTGAAAGCTTCGAGAAACTAGGTCTGGCATCCTTCAAGGGAACCACAGATCCCGTTGAAGCTTAAGCTTGGGTTGACTCGATGGAGCACATCTTCGAAGTCATGAAAGTCGAGGACACTGATATGGTTTGCTTCGCCGCCTTCATGCTTGAGGGTGAGGCTCGACGATGGTGGAAATCTTCTTTGGAGATCACCACGGTCACTACATGGAAGAAGTTCAAGTAAGTCTTTTTCTTGGAGTACTTTCCCAAGATGGTGAGGAGAGAGAAGGAGTTAGAGTTTATGAAGCTAGAGCAGGGGAACTTATTAATGATGGAGAATGCTGCCAAGTTTACAGAGTTACTCCAGTTCGCGACTTATGCGGTGAACGAAGAGGAGAAGAAAGCGTTTCGGTTCGAGAACGGCTTGAGGCCGAACATCTGGAGCAGATTGATTATGAGGGAGTATACTGAGTACCACAGGGTGGTAGACTGTGCGAGGAAATTATAGAAGGACATGGCTTAGTTTAGGAAGAACTTGGATCAGAGGAACTTCAAGGGCAACAGGGGACTGAGTAACTTTAGGGGCAACACGTCAGAGTTTCAGAAGAGGCAGAGGACTTAGGGGCCGTCTAGCTCTCACAGTTTTGGGAACCCCAACATGCGGTGGTTCAACTGTGGGAGGCAAGGTCATAACATGAGGGAGTTCCGTGCACCGAGGAATCTGCAACAGAACTTCTTTCAGGGTCAACAACAGCAGCAACTTGTGCCCAAGTCTCACTACCAACAGAATCCTAGGCCGGTGCAGTAGATGCAGCCGTTCAGGGGACCCAGAAGCGGACCTCCACAGCAACGACAGTAGCAATAACCTTACATGGGAAAAGTCTTCACCACAGAGCAGCAGCAAAACGAGGTCATGGAAGGTACCATACGTCTCTCTCATATTTCAGCAAGGGTCCTATTTGATACTAGAGCATCTCATTTGTTCATAGCACAATCACTTATGTGTTGTTTGGGATTACACATGAAGGACTTAGAGAAGAGCATAGTAGTGGCGAACCCCGTAGGATGCATAGCACAGCTAGATAAGGTGTGTGAGTCTTGCTTGGTTATGATAGGCGAGTCCACATTACCTATGGATTTGATTGTTCTTGGTATGCATGAATTCGATGTGATCTTGGGAATGGACTGGATAGCTACATATCATGTATAGATACACTACCACAACTGAGTTGTTTCTTTTTTGACTCCGGAGGGTGACTTAGTAGAAGTTGTTAGTTCGAGATCCAGGATGCCCAAACTATCTGCTTGCTTGGATTTATGATCCATTGAGGAGAAGAAGGATTGGGAAGGTATCCCCCAGTTCAAAAGAGTGTTTCAAGACATTCTAGGACTAGCGCCCAAGCGTGAAGTGGAATTCCATATTGAGTTGATTGCAGGAGCACAACCCATTGCATTACCGACATACCGGATGCACCCACAGAGTTGATGGAGCTGAGGAAACAATTTGACGAATTGCTCGCTTTACTGTTTATCCGCCCGAGTTCTTCACCTTGGGGAGCACCTGTTCTATTCGCGAAGAAGAAGGATAGATCCCTCAAATTATGCATTGACTATCGGAAGTTAAATCAGGCTACAGTGAAGAACAAGTACCCGTTGCCGCGCAATGAAGACCTGTTTGAACAGTTGCAAGGAGCTTCTTACTTCTCGATGATCGATCTCAGATTTGGGTATCATCAGTTGCTGATTAAGGAAGAGGACATACAGAAGACGGCTTTTCGGACGAGATACGGGCACGTTGAGTTTGTAGTCATGCCATTTGGGCTAACTAATGCACTGGCAGTGTTTATGGATACGATCTTCAAGCCTTATTTGGACAAGTTCTTAGTAGTGTTCGTTGACGACATCTTGATTTACTTCAAGACGAAGGAAGAGCATAAAGAACACCTCAACATCGCCTTGCAAGCCCTAGTGTATCACTGATTGTATGTGAAGTTCCAAAGACACGTAGTGTCTAAGGAACGTATCACAGTGGACCTGAGCAAAGTTGAAGCGGTTTCGAGTTGGGAACAACCCAAGAATGTTTCAGAGATCCGTAGATTCCTTGGTTTGGTGGGTTATTACCGAAGGTTTATCGAAGGTTTCTCACATATCGCGGCGTCGTTGACCAAGCTTACGCCAAAGGACGTTAAGTTCATCTGGGATGATGCATGTCAGACAGCTTTTTCTACTCTCAAGGAGAAGCTCACTTTAGCACCGGTTTTGACCATTCCAGTTAGCGGCATCGACTTCGTGGTTTACACCAACGCTTCCTTATCTGGACTTGGATGTGTATGGATGCAAGAAAGCAAGGTTGTAGCCTATTCTTCGAGGCAGCTAAAGACTCATGAGAGGAACTACCCCGCACACGACCTAGAGCTTGCAGCGATCATGTTTACATTGAAGATTTGGAAGCATCACCTAGTTGGCAAGACTTTTGAAGTATTTTCTGATCACAAGAGCCTCAAGTTCTTATTCTCTCAGAAAGACTTGAACATGCAACAAAGGAGATGGATGGAGCCTATGAACGACTACATCGTTTCTCTACAGTATCATCCGGGCAAGGCTAACGTGGTGATGGATGCGCTCAGCCGAAGACCTAGAAGCGCCGTAGCTCACTTGCTAGTTCTAGAGTGGAAGCTTTATGTAGGCTTGCGGATTTCAGTTTTTTTGCTTGTAGGACGGAACAAGGTGTGAGGTTGTGCAACATACTTGCTAAACCATCAATTAAGGCGAGAATCATTGATCTACAGAAGAATGAGGCATGGATGAAAGACTTAGACGAGGATGAGGAGCGAACATATTGGACTAAGGATTTCAGTTTTGTGGCTCATAGGACGGAACAAGGTGTGAGGTTATGCAACATACTTGCTAAACCATCACTTAAGGTGAGAATCATTGATCTACAGAAGAATGAGGCATGGATGCAAGACTTAGTCGAGGACGAGGAGCGAATAGATTGGACTAAGGCAGAAGATGGGAGCATCAGATTCAAAGGACGACTTTGTGTGCCACACGACGTGGACCTGGAGAGAGAGATCTTAGCAGAAGATCACAGATCATGGTATTCCATTCACCCCAGCAGAACCAAGATTTACTATGATCTTCAACATAACTATTGGTGGAGGCGAATGAAGGTGGAAATTGAAGAATGCATGACCAAGTGCGCTACATGCCCACAAGTGAAAGCAGGACATCAGAAGCCGGCAGGAACACTTCAACCTCTACCCATTGGGGAGTGGAAATGGGAGCACATATCAATGGACTTCATCACGGGACTACCCAAGACTCGTAGGAACCACGACATGATTTGGGTGATCGTGGACGGATTGACTAAGTTAGCACATTTCATAGCGATGAGGACTACGATGAACACAGATGACTTGGCGACGCTGTATCGGAAGGAGATCATCCGTCTACGTAGAGTACCCATTACCATTGTGTCAGATCGCAGCTCACGGTTCACCTCGAGATTTTGGAAAAGTTTGCACAAGGCTTTGGGGACGCAACTCAACCTCAGCACTGCTTTCCATCCAAAAACCGACGGTCAGACAGAGCGGGTGAATAAGTGCTTGAAGACCTTCTGAGATCTTGTGTCTTGGACTTCAAGGGAAGATGGGAAGATCATCTGGCGCTAGTGGAGTTCTCCTATAACAACAACTACCAGACTAGCATTGGTATGGCACCGTTCGAAGCTCTCTACGGCAAGCCCTACCAATTGCCTTTGTGTTGGAATGAGGAGAATGCACCTATTCCTATAAGACCGGAGATCGTGACCGAGACAACCGAGAAGATCAAGCTAATCAAAGACCGACTACTTACAGCCCAACATGGACAAAAGAAGTATGCGGACGTGAGTAGGAGGAAGCTAGAGTTCATGGTGGGTGACTGGGTGTTTCCTTAAGGTCTCACCAACCAAAGGAGTGTTCAGGTTTGGTAAGAGAAGCAAGCCAGCACCGAGGTATATCGAACCCATCGAGATATCCGAGAAGATTGAAGAGGTGGCTTAAAGAGTGCTACTACCATCTACTCTGGACTTAGTGCACGAAAATTTTCACATATCCATGTTGAGGAAATGCCACCCGAACCTAGCGACTGTGATTGATTGGCAATCAGTGCCGATTCGAGAGAATGCTACATATGAAGAGTACCCCGTGGAGATCCTAGACCAGAAGGAACAAGTACTATGGAACAATGTCATGCCAAAGGTGAAAGTCTTGTGGAGCAATAACGGAACAACAAAAGCAACTTGGGAACTTGAAGACGTCATACAAGACCGATACCCACAGCTCTTCACTTGAGGTAAGCGAATTTCGAGAACGAAAACTCTTTTAAGGAGGTTAGGATGTAACGGTCTAAACTCTTTTGATATTTCACATTTATATTTCCAAACCATATGATGTTCAATCTCTTTTGTTTGGATTAAACATCGGGTAAATCCAACCATGTGATTGGATGTGTTGTGACTTACAGGCTTTGGCGCTACACACCGTAGCATGGCCCATTTAAAATTAAGATGTGTGGTGAGGATCATTTAGATTCTATGCTAGTGATGAGTGTTCAGGATTTATTGATTTCTTTTTTGTTTGAATTGTGTGATTTAGATTGTGATAGAAAGAGGGTTAGTACCAACTCCCACTCATCCCTTAATCCAATGGCTTGGATTCTAGTGGTTAGAATTGGAGGGGTTAGATTGATTTCTGCACTTTAGCCTAGGGGGCTAGGGCATGGGCTTCCATGCCTTGTCTATACAAGCATGGGAGAAAGCTCCATTGAGCCATTTTTGGTTTTGTTTGCTTGGAGAACTTGAAGTAGAGAAAAACTAGGAGCTTGAGGAATTTCTTACACCTTTCTTAATTTTTTCACAGGTAAGTAGATGATTTCATTTTGATTTTTGACTGAAGTAGTGCCTTAGACATTTTCTTTTATATTCGTAAACATATATACATGATTTCAAAGAAATAGACCACGGTTGTGTTATTGTTTTGTTGATTCTTTGAAAACATGTTATATGTGTTAAATGTGATAAGTATGACAGAATGATGCATTTAGTTGCCTTCCCTTTCACTACATTGTTGTTTTGTTAGGAAAACCCCATATTTGGCTAGTTCGCGATGTTCGACGACCTCCTAGGTGCTCCAAACCTCTAGCCAAACACTTCCATGAACCTCGGCGGACTGATCGATGTGCCGTGTAGGTCGCCAAACCTCCTGGCCAATTTTTGGCTTTCTGCTCATTTTGCCGAGTTGCAGTTCGGTACGCTGAGCTGGGTTTCGGTGCACCGAAGGGTGCACCGAAGAGGGCGTCGACTGGATCTAGGAGGCCACTGGAATTGCCACCGAGTCTCAAGTCAGTGCGTCGAGGTAGGCTTTGGTGCGCCGAACAGGGCATTGAAGACCTCGTCGAATGGAAACGTCTGGGTTCTGTTTGATTTCATCACGTTCATAATTAATAATATTACTTACGATTAATTTTGATGGTGTATATTTCAATTCTAGTTAAGCGTGCAATATCTTTCCCTTATGACTTTAGTACAATAAAATTTTGAATTTCAATACCTGAGAACATATTACTTCTTAGAATACACCATTTACACAAAGAATTGAATGCTTAGCTAATGTGCACTTCTACACTTGCACCGCATTGACTCGAGACCATGGCTTGGTCAAAGAGAAACACCCTATCCTCCGAGACCACATGATTGGATCTCATGAGTTGAACAAGAGTGATGTGATGTGAATTCCACATCTAGTGAGGAGACTGGCAAGGATGAGTTGAAGGACTAGCTACCCCAACAAACTCACTTATTACCCAAGGGCACTATACCCAAGGATATTCACATTGGTTAAAATTTGGATGTATATTCAGAGAGAGAGAGATCTCTGTATAATGTTAATTGACATTACTTCCTGAGGGCGTACCCACATTGGTGAAAACCTCGGAAATTACCCTTGATCAAAAATAAGTGGGGGAATTGTGCCTCCTTGGTTGAAAACCCATAAAACTATGCTGTACACATAGAATAATCCTATCCCTTAGCCACGAGTACGGGGATGAAGTCACATTGGTGGGACATCCTGGATAGTTGTATTGAGATCAAGAGGAAACATTCCGTATTAATATATCTAATAGATTGCATAGCATACTAGTTTGTTTGAGTAGATCATCTTGGTGATCAATATGAATGAGGTGCACAACATGCATGAACTAAGACTTGACCAGATGCATTGAATTTTATTACTGTTGTATCCTTGATCTTCAATGACTAGTGGCTTTGACCCTAAGTAATTCTTGAAACATTATGAGTTTGTTTACTTACTGGCTTTTATAGAGCAAACAACTTTCAGGATCTTTAGACGAAGGCAGCTGCGGGAAGCGAGGCCAACGAAGAAGATTTCTACTCTGAGTAATTACTTGTAATAACTTAACTATTATTTTGGATGTTAATATTATTTTTGGGAACATGCGTATACAGGGGATCCTGTTTTTAACCTAGAACATTCATTTTGTTATTTTCTGCTACTATACTTGTAATTATCAATAGAAATGTTTTGTTTTAAATTCTTTTCTTGTGAATGTCTATACGTTCATTGCCATAGTAAAGTATTAACTACCACTCCCTTGCTTTGGGGAGTGAGAGTTGCATCTCAAGTCCTCATGGATTTCTCAAGTGAATCCTTATGATTGGGTTATGACAACCTCACATGAAGCTTCCCAGCATAACCAATTTAGGACATGGTCCTAGTAACTGCCGGAAGTCCCCCGTCATTCCGGGATCTAACCCATGGTACAAAGGCTACCATATGGCTAATTTGCGAGTGTATCATACTCGAGGACTAGCGAACCTGTATAGGATTGTCTCTGGCATCCTACCCTAGTTTAAGTGGGCCCTCTCACCCCACTGGTGTATAGTCCACCCAAATAGGAGGCTTCGCAATAGTTTATTTGTAGATTTCCACCTCCTAGTTCACTTATCATTTGATATCAGCCTAGTATGTAATGTATTTAACTAGGACACCAAATGGAGATTAACAATAGAAGCTATCCACTCGCCTATACACGCAAATAATTTGATTGCGGACCAATATAAGCTTCCTATCAGTGACAAAACTACATCGAAACAACACCATAAACTCTATCCGTCGCTGCCCGGTTGACCGGACCAGCTATCTATTCATAACTCAAATCTGTCGCTGCCTATTTTACCAGACAAGCTATCTGTTCATAACTCAAATCTGTCATTGTCCGATTGACCAGACAAGCAATCTGTTTGAAACTCAAATCTTCGCTGCCCGGTTGACAAAACAAGCTACCTTACAAGTAACAGTCAGATTTCCGGAGAACACACACTTCGACAGCTATCCGTGCACCCATACACATGAATAATCCGTCAGACGCCATCACAAGTATTGTTTTCCCCAATCAGTAGGATTTCCAGTGATGACACCCTTCAGAAGCTATCCCTGCGCCCATACACACGAATAATCTGCCGGATGCCATCGCAGGCATCCTTTCCATAATTAATATATCGCAATCAGTCACATTTAGTATAGCACAACACAAGAAAATCAAACTCAACCAATTTACCAAGAATTTACACATTTAATCAGCATCAAACCTAAGATGGGATAATAAGGATGGTCACAAATGCCCTCGGAACACCAAGATTGACTCCCCGCAAGTAGGCTAAATGCCTTCAAGTCAAATCTTGTTTCCAAAATCCAATACCGATTAGTGGACCAAGCCCCACATCATCCATCTAGGAAATCCACAAGATCACACACTTCTGTGCATTTCACAGATCTTCAGTTGAGTAACCATATCGAATACCCATTTTTGAGCAAAATTATAGTTTCTGTCGGTAGACTGCTCGGTGGACCGAAGCCTACTGAAGGGTCTCTGTGAATTCTCAAGTGTTCGGTGGAATGGTCAGTGGAGTAACCCTACCAAATACCCATTTTTATACTGTTTTTGGTCTCTGTCGGTGGAGTGGTCGGTGGAGTAACTCTACCGAAGTGCTAATTTTTCTGGGTTTTCAGTTTCGACTTACAATTGGTAGTTTTGTCATATCTTTCAAAGTACTGATCGGTATCACTTCAAACATGTTTCGTTGTGTTCCTAATGAAAAGGGGAATGATAATAAAATACAAAATAAACTATGAAAAATATCTAGATGGGTCCTATAATCGAGGTTTCAGATCTGTACAAGTTTAGGGTTCCAGAAATCAAGCAATTTACATCAAAATAATTTATAAACATTTTATCAATCCTAACATGAATCAAATCACATAAGAAGCATGCAAAACATGTAAATAATCCAACAACTTGAGCTGAAAAGGATTTCAAAAGAAGATTATACAGTGAATTACAACTAATAGTGGGTTGATATTCGATGTGTGCGTTCGTGTGTGATTCCTCTACTCATTCATCCTCTCTATCTTCCTCTTGCCTCTTCTCCCTCTCCAGATCTAGATTCTCCTCAACACAAGTGACGGCTAGGGTTTGCTTTCTTCCCTCTTCCATTCTCATTCTCTTGTCTCAACACCCAACAGCCCTAAATTCTAACCCAAAAACACTATTCACGTCCTATGAGAAACCCCCACTATTTTGACTTCCCAAATATCCCAAAACCACTTTCTAATCTTTTACAAAACTTCCTTACCCATAACCTAATAGATAAGGCAACATTCCCCATTAAGTGTCCTCTAAAAATAAACTTTCTATTAACTTAACTCCCTCCTAAAAACTTCCTAGTCTAATTCCTATTAATTCAAATCTAGAATTACTAAACCACCCTTAAATCTACGGCTGATGGTTCACAGGACTACCTCTCTCTCCATCCAATTCACTTTTAATTAATTCTTCCCTAAATTCTATACTTTCCACTAATTACTCTTATAGCCCCAATTTCCTTTTAATTATCAATTTAGCCCAACTCTAAACCATAGTCATTAATGTGCACGTCTAGGATACTAGGTTCATGCATTCCAAATCGTAGTTTTAGTTAATTACACTACACTCCTCCATAAATTCTTTTATTTACAAATTCTTCAAACTTCGTCCTTACTATACCTTAACCCAATCACCACATGGTTGATTAATCAATTATCTGATACTCTAATTAGCCCATAAAACCACACAAATAAGTCCAGGAAAAATGCCCATTAATTATGATTCCTTTTTAATGTCACTAATTCAAGTTTGAATCTTGCTCATTATTAATTAATTCTTTTAGTAAATTTCAAATTGATTGTTATTTCTTATTTCCAGGTCAAGGTCATTACAAAACTCGTAGTATGGATTACCATGAAATTTAGTTGTGGTAGGGACAAGTAGAAGTCTAATAAAGTAACTACAACTCTTAACCTGAGGTGTAGTCCTGGTGCAGACCTAGTGCACCCGGTCCAGATAGAAAATAAAATTGGAAATAAATTATTTTGGATAAGAATTGAACAAGTTTTGATGTTAAAATTTTGAAATTAAATTATAAAAGAGAAATATTAAATTTATATATTAAAAATAACTGAAAATAATCAAAATTTTGGACTTTTTGGGGGCATTGGTACCCTAATCGGTACCCACCGGTACACCGGCAGTGCGGGGTGCCGAACCCGTGAGGGCCAAAACCCACATTTAAGTGGGATTTATCTCACTTTTCTTCTATAAAACCCTAGTTCTCTTCCTCTTTTCCTCTCTTGAGCCTCCTAGGACTATTCTTGAGCCCTAGAACTCCTTGGCTCGCAAACCCTAACCCATTGTTCATATTTCCCCAAATCACACAATGCAGAGAGTAAAGACAACCGGCAACCCAAACCTGTTGAAGAGGATTAGAGCCGCCACTGAGAATGCTAGGAACGATGGAGCTAGTTCATCCAGACCACCACCGGAGCCAACACATGAAGCTAGAGATAGGCCCACCGAGGAAGACGAAAGTTCGGACTAAGAACCGAAGGCACAAATTCCCCGCCAACCATCGGAGGTTGAGATAGTCATCTCCCACACATTCTTCAACCGTCAAGTATCATTGAGAGGCCGATGATGATCGAGCCCGTTAGGACTTACGGAGTGGTCGACATCTTGGTAGGCATAGCTTGGCTGCCCATTTTGTATCGGGGCGGGTCTGCCTTCCCATTCATTGCACAGCTCACGTACACGTCCATGACCACGTGCAATGAGTGAGGTATGTATATCAATTTCAAGATTTATGGCGAGCCCCACCGTTTGACCGTACCATTGGTGGCGAAGATCATGGGTTTAGCCCTGAACCCATCCATGGTTTATCAGCCCGAGTTAGAGAC
>JAUPMG010074218.1:0-13063 GCA_031762675.1 Pachysandra terminalis
GCCTCCGAGGGTATCTTGGTTATGTGGGATAGAGTATCGGTGTCGGGGTGTGAGTTGTTTTCTGGCAGATTCTCGCTTTCTGCGATTTATGAGCCTAATAGGGTGAGGGATCGTGTGGCTATTTGGGCAGAAATTAGGTCCGTTAGATTGCAGGTTGGCGAAGCGTGGGCTCTAATCAAGGATTTCAATGTCACTCAGTTTGTCAGTGAAAAGAGCGGTGGGGTGTCAAGAGTCACTAGAAGCATGAGAAATTTGTCGTCCTTGATTAGAGACTGTGATCTTTTTGACTACCCTTTGTCTGGGGGAAATTTTGCTTGGACTAATGAGCAGTATCCCCCTATCTGTAGCAGATTAGATAGATTTTTGGCATCTCCTTCTTGAGACGAGCATTTTCCTTCTATTAATCAATGGCTCCTTACTAGGACCACTTCTGACCATTGGCCTATCCAGATTAATTCGGAGGGAGGGGGTAGAAGGCCCTCTCCATTTCGTTTCGAGAATATGTGGTTATCCCATCCAAATTTTAGTGAGAGGATTCAGGAGAGGTGGGGTGCTTGTATCGGCGCACACCAGGGTTGGGCTGGTTTTAAATTTATGAGAGGGCTAAAATCATTGAAAGACAAAATTAAGACTTGGAATAAGGAGGTTTTTGGTGACCTGGATACTAAAAAGAAGTCTTTGGTGAATAGAATTGGGATGATTGATCAGAGGGAGGGGGAGAGGTTGTTGTCTAGGGAGGAAATTGATGAGAGAAAGAGGTTGAAAGTG
This sequence comes from Pachysandra terminalis, assembly GCA_031762675.1. Taxonomy (NCBI): domain Eukaryota; kingdom Viridiplantae; phylum Streptophyta; class Magnoliopsida; order Buxales; family Buxaceae; genus Pachysandra; species Pachysandra terminalis. The sequence goes on from JAUPMG010074218.1 coordinate 769, forward strand.
GAGTTGGAAGACGTCTTAAAGTTAGATTAGATCAATTGGAGGCAAAAGTCTAAGGTATCGTGGATTAAGGAGGGGGATGGGAATACCAAGTTCTTTCACAAGATGGCTAATGGGAGAAGGGTGAGGAATGAGATTCTTAGGCTTAAGGTGGGAAATGTGTAGGTTGATTCTTGTGATAGTTTGATTGATGCCCTGTCGGATTTTTACTCTAAGCTTTACAAGTCTGAGAAAGTGTTTGATTTTAAGCTAAAAGTAGGAGTGAGGGATGCTTGGGGGATGGTAAGAGTATGTGGTTAGAAAGGGATTTTGAGGAAGAAGAGATAAGGCAGGCGGTGTGGGAGTTAGCGGGGGACAAGGCCCCTGGTCCCGATGGGTTTCCAATCAGTTTTTATCAGAGTAATTGGGAGATGGTGAAACATGATGTGATGAGAGTGTTCAGAGAATTTTCTAATAGTGGGATTGTCCATGAGGCCACAAACGCTTTGGTTCTTATTGCTAAGAAAGTGGGAGCGGAAGAGATTAAGGATTTTATGCCCATTAGTTTGACTACCAGCTTATATAAGATCATTGCAAAAGTGCTTTCTATGAGACTTAGGGAGGTGCTTCCTGAATTGGTATCTTACCAACAGAGCGCGTTTATAGGAGGGAGACAGATTACTGATGGTATTCTTGTGGCTTTAGAGTGTGTTGAGAGATTTAGGAGGGGTGATCCAGGTCTAGTTATCAAGTTGGATATGGAGAAAGCCTACGATAGAGTTGATTGGGACTTTTTGGATCAGATTTTAGAATGGAAGGAATTTGGGGTGATTTGGCGGAAGTGGATTGCAGGATGTCTTAGGAATGTGGGTTACTCATTCTTGGTGAATGGGTCTGCCCAGGGCTTTATTTCGTCCTCCAGGGGCTTGAGGCAGGGAGACCCTTTGTCTCCTTTTCTGTTTACTTTAGTGGGGGATGTTCTGAGCTGGTTCATGGAGGTTGTGGAAAGGAAAGGGATGTTTAGTAGATTTAGGGTCGGGACGAATGAGATTGGTATTTCCCATCTTCAGTTTGCGGATGACATGATCATTTTTATTGAGGCTGGGGTGGACCAAGTTCGGGGTGTGAAGAGTGTACTTCGATGTTTTGAAATGGTTTCTAGTATGAAGGTGAACTTGGATAAGACTTTAATCTCGGGAATTCATGTCAGGGAGGAGACTTGGGTGTGGGGTGGGTTCTTGGCCGATGCATATTAGGGATGCCCTTAGGGTGTAGCCCGAGCTCTATGGTGTTCTGGGACCCAGTGATTGAGAGGATTGAGGGTCGACTTGCTTCTTGGAAGAGGAACTACCCGTCGCTTGGGGGTAAAATCACTCTCATCGAGGCCTTTTTGACTAATTTTCCCGTCTATTATGTGTCAGTTTTTAGGATGCCTAAAGGTGTGGCTGCTCAAATCAAGCGGCTTCAGCGTAGTTTTCTGTGGGAGGGAAACGGGAGTAAAAGGGATCATCTAGTTAGATGGGAGATGGTGTGCAAGGAAAGGGAACTCGGTGGTCTGAACTTGGGTAATACATTGGCTAGAAACTCACCTCTTCTGGCAAAATGGCTTTGGCGGTTCTTTAGTGAGAGGGAACATCTTTGGTGCAAAGTGATCATTAGCAAATATGGCATTCAAGCAAACGCCCTGGACATTAATCTTATTGGGGATGGGTCTTCTGTGTCATTTTGGCGTGATTTATGGGTTGGTGATGAACCCCCGTGTATTCGGTTTTCTAGACTTTTCCGGGTCGTTTGTTCCCAACCATCTACGGTGAGTGATGTAATCTCTTGGTCTGACTCTAATCTTAGTTGGAACCTTCCTCTTCGTAGAAATCTTAGGGAGGGTGAGGTTCGTGAGCTGAGCGTGTTGTTTGTTTCCCTTGATTGGGTTATTAGTTTTGAGTGGTCTGACCGGAGGGTGTGGACTCCGAATCCTAATGGTATCTTTTCTTGTAGTTCCTTTTTCACCTTTTGTAGACCTGATCAATCCAGGCCAGCAGCCTCTTTCTCAGCTCAGTCTTTGTGGCATCCTCATGTTCCTCCTAGAGTCAAAGCTTTTGTTTGGACTGCCCTTCTTTATCAGATCAATACTGCGGACATGCTTCAAAGAACGAGAAGATTTATGGCCCTTTCACCCCATATGTGCTTTCTATGTAGGATGGATATGGAGTCTGTGGACCATCTATTCATACATTGTCTTATGGCAATGGAGATTTGGAGCTTCTTTATTCATAGCTTCGGGAGGGTGTGGGTGCTGCCTGCAAGTATTTGTCAGTTGTTTGCTCAGTGGAGGTTTCCGGGTTTATCTGTTAGGGCTCGGATTCTAGCTCAGTCGGTTTTTCCTGCCATCCTTTGGCACATCTGGATGGAGTGGAATCAACGGATTTTTCAGGATAATTATGCCTCGACTTCGAGTGTGATTGAGGGGATTCTGGTCGCCATGGCCTCCTGGGCAGCCGTCAGGAGTCAGTTTACAAGATATTCAACAGTCGATATTGTGAGAGAGTGGTTCTCGTTCTCGATGGAGGCGGTGTGCCCCCCAGACCCACAAGTCCTCTGCCCCCCCAGATGGGTTGGGTCAGTCTATTGTATTCGGGTTTTTCACCGGATTTACTTGGAGTTTCTGGGATGGGTGGTATTTTCAGAGATTACAGTGGGGCTTGTCTTCTGGCTTTTTCTGGCCCAATCAATGCGGCTTCAGGTGAGAGGGTCAAGATGGTGGCTTTGAGGGTGTATCCGAGGCGGTCTATGCTTGGATGGAGAGATTTGCCCAATGTACCTGGGAGGTTTCTTATTTCGTTCGGCTGGCATGGTCACTTATGGAGGGCTGGAACGTTTCCAGGTGGTGTCTAGAGATGTATCACATTGGGCCACAATTTTGGCTAGGAGGGGGGCGACTAGGGAGTCTTTGTTTGTGGGAGTTCCTACTCAGGACATGTTACGCGAGTAGTCTTTGTGGGGGACGTGGGTGGTTTTTACCATCTCCCATTTTCATTTTTCTATTATTGTATTTTGTTTTTGGTCGACCTTCCCACCAAGGATCTTCCAATTGAATCAGATTATTCTCCAAATTTAGGTTATCGCAGACAAATGTCCTATTTAAACCAAGATCCAACCGCCTATGATCTCTTGGATTTTCAGCTACACGCTCAAGCGCCATCAAGTCGCTTGACCTCACTGAACCTTTGAAACCGTCCCCCAGAACCCTAGAGATCTCTTCCTTGGAGTACCCTGCCTTCGACAGATCGTGAGCTAACGCATGTGCTTGGGGATCAGCCTTACTGGCGTCTTGAACATGATAATTTTCAGGGTTTTGGATTTCCAAGCTCCATTCCAGTATATGCAAGAAGTTGGCCCATCACTTCTCTAGGCATGCTGAACACTCCAATCGCCCTCCTCCCCCAATCTTTGTCAACTTAAGGAAGCTTCCATTAATGTTTTTGCAAACTTCCAACACCAATACAGAGAATGATGTTCATCTAGAGCCAATAACAACCTAATCTCTAGCTGCCATGATGCTCTTCTCCACCCCCTGTGTAAGCTAGAAAAAGTCATCCCAAGGAATCACGAAATCAACCGCTCCAAACCGACTTTTCTCTCTTATTCTAACCACCTCCTTGCCCTTATTGCTCTAGAGCCTCAACTCAAACTGCTTCAACTCTAGTTTCAGAAATCTTCTCACCATCATCAAAAGTAATAAACCACATCGAATATTACCTTTTAATTACGAAAAGTAAACCACATGTAAATCATATATTCCTTTTAACCTCATAGAGTTTTGACGCCTTGTTCATATAAATTATGAAATCATTAACAACCTTGAATTACTATACCAATGTTCGTTTTTCTGTGGGTTTGGGGGAGTCTATTCGATTTTGGTCAGATCTGTGGTGGGGGAGTCCTCTTTGGATCTTCGTTTTCCTAAATTTTTAGGCTTGTTCATCGTAAGGACGCCACTGTTGCTGAGGTCCTTAGTTGGTCGTTGTCGGGTTTGTCCTGGAATCTTCCAATGCATCGGGATCCTAGGTCAGCTGATGTTGATGAGTTAGCCAGTTTGTTTGACCTCCTTAAGAATGTGACTATTGTTGACTCGTCTCCTAATTCTCATGTTTGGTGTCTAGACCCTTCGGGTAGTTTTTCATGTAAATCATTCCTTGGTATTCTTAGGGGTGACTATCTTAGCATTGGTTCTCCTTATGGTTCTCCTTATCCTTTCCACCCTCTGTGGAGTTTAAAGGTCCCACCTAAAGTAAAAGCTTTTGTTTGGACTGTCTTCTTGAATCGCATTAATACCACTGATAATCTCCAAAAGAGAAGAAAGTTTATGGCCTTATCTCTTCTGGTTTGTGTGGTGTGTTTACAGAATGCGGAATCAGTGGATCACCTTTTTCTATCTTGCAGTTTTGCCATGAAGATTTGGGGCTTCTTTGTTAAAGCTATTGATGTGGTTTGGGCCCCTCCAAGTCACGTGAGTGATCTTTTGGATCAATGGTGCTTTCTTGTGTTGGGTAAGAAAGGTCGGATTATCTATAGGGTTCTATACTTCTGCATCATTTGGGAGATTTGGGGTGAACGGAATAGGAGAATTTTTGAAGGGTCATGGAGATGTTCGAATCGTCTTGTGGATTCTATTTTGGGTACTACAACAGCGTGGGTAGGAATTCTTCCGGAGTGTAAAGATTTTTCAGCAACGGATTTTTTCAGGAAGTGGGATACTATTGCTGGGATGTAATCTTGTTTTGACATTTTGTTGGGATGTTGGGATACTATTGATGGGATGTGTAGATGTCATGTGCTTGAGATGTAGTGTGGGTTATATTTTTTGTTTTTTGAGAGATGTTTTGGTTCCCCACCTTAGGGAACTTGTTGGCATCTTCTCTTTTTGGTTTGTACATCCTTTCTCTTTAATAAAATTTTTGTAACCTTTATCAAAAAAAAAAAAAAAAGATGAGACGAAAAAATAAAAAACCAACTCCTTATTCTTTCATATAAAATGTGAAATCAAAGTTCATAAAACTCTAATTGGAGTATATGTTTATTAATTTATTCTATTAGGTCTTCTCAAGTCAAAAAGTACTAAAAAGGGAAGGTTGGGTCATCTAGTGAAACACTCGAAACTCAAAAACTTGGTGTGACATGTATTTAATACATGACAAATGATTTGAACTTTTGCCCCACTTGGCCATGGGTTCTCAGACTTGGTCTCACCTCACATACTAAGTTTCTTCCCCAAAAACAGTCACCCCATGGCAAAGAGGCATTTCCTAAAACCAACGTCTCTTGTTTAGATCTTAAAATTTTTTTAAAGTCAACAGCTTCTGTTTCACATCAAGATCCATCATGAAAGCAATGGGGCTTATATGGATTGAAGAACTATCAATTAACCATATAGCCTATCCAAAGGGCCTCCCATAAAGTGGCCAATCCAGATTAGTCACATCACTGCTCCCTGTGACCGAAAACCATGACTCACAAGGTCACTAAATCTGACGAGGCGGACTACAATACTTTTCACATAAGAAATTGTAAAAAGGCGCTGGCAATTCTTTTTTGATGGATAAAGATCAGAACTGCAGATATATACATATAGCACACACTAAAATAGTAACAGTAACCAGAAGTAAAATGATACGTTGTCCAAGATCGACAACAACCAAAAGAAGAAAAAAAGACGCACGTGATAAAGGCGACATCAACCAAAACAAGGACTAATGTACAAATACACTAACAACAAATCAACAACTCATCAAGCCTATAGGATGAATTCAACCCTCCTCTCTTAGCATATCCTTAGACAGAACCCAAGAAAAGCTTCATTCTGTCCACCAAACTCTCAAAAAAAAAAACTTGCCAATTACAATTTTGATTGCAGGGATCATGTGCAGCTAGAATCTTAAGATTTATGATCCCAATCCTAAAATTTGATTAAAAAAAAAATCAAAGTAATATGCAATTCAAACAGTATAGGGTGCAATATCAATTGTACAATTTAAATCATGAAACTTATGATTTTCAAACAATGATAGTTGCTAAAAAATCGCTATCCAAAGAGTACATTCTTGCACACTAAAACTACAAATCCACTTTCTAAACAACAAACTATTCATCAATTCCAATCTTCAATACAAATTCTATTGAAGTTCATAGCATTGCAGGCATGACTACACTTGACAAGATGACTCTTCTTCTTGATGATCCTTTCATACAAAAACAAAATCCTTTTCAAGCTGCTTAACATAGTCAAGGACCAAGGCAGGAATTCTAGAAACTGACAAGATACCCCAGAAGGCTGTATAGAGTACGATTGATTAAGGTGAGACCCTCCAAATGATAGATTAAATTTTTTTCAGTTAGCAAATATTCTTCCCCTTCATATCGAGCCCCTAATCCATTTGTGAGTTCAACCTAACAGCCACCAAAACATCAGAAATAGAAAAGGGGAGATTACCATGGAAATAGCCACGTTTCTAGCACGCTAAACTTCAAAACCTTTATCAAGCTGTTTCGAGACAGTAACTTTGATCCATTGAGGGCTAACACAAAAGGTTAACATCTCTACAAACCTAACCTTTTTTAAAACAAAAAAGAATGTTACTGAAGTTAATCGCCATATTTTTGAAAGCACCCAAGAAGAAGGTGGTATCATCTTGGATAGTAAAGGTAAGACAAAATAGCCCTCCCCACCAAACCCAAAACCAGTAATTAGGCTGACTTCATGTGATCTCCTGTATATTTTAGAAGGCAAGGGTGATTGGGACAATAAGGAGGTGGGTGAGATCTACAGGTGGGTCAGGAAAGGAATCATTAAAGTGTATGCACCATTTCATAAAGGATGAAACTGAAAGTGGTTATCAGGGAGCGACTCTAATTTTTGGAGGTTATTGGAAACTGGTGTGGTACATGAAAGTATGTGACCATTGTCCTAGCTGATAATACCTTGCTCTGGTAAAGGGGATGAACCTGAATATCAATCTCTATTTTGGAAAATAGAGAATAAAGTTGTCTAGAAAACCATCCTTTATCATAATCTAGGAAACAAGAAGATTGAAAAGTGTCTGAGGCTCTTACATGGTTTGGAAGATACATCACCAGGGGTAAGCATTTTGCTGATGTTGTTGTGTTGATATTCAGCATTTAATATCGTTGTAACTTGTATGTTGTCCATATTATTCAGTTCTCAAAGTCATTCCATACTAGGGGTGCAACTTGGGTCGGTTAAAACCGAAACCGAACCGACCCAAACCGATTTCGGTTTGGTTTGGGTTGGGTTTCTAAAGGTTTCGTTCGGTTTTGGTTCTAAAAATACGAAACCAAATCAAAACGGTTCGGTTTTGGGTTTATAGTACGGTTAAACCGAACCGAACCGAAACCCGACATATATATACATTCTTCTAAACTGAACCGAACCGAAACCCGGTGTATATTACTTGCATATTTTCCTATCTGAACTGAACCAAACCAATTATTTTCCTATCTGAACCTAACCAAACCGATTATATTTTTTTTTTATAGAACCAAACCGATTATAGACACTCTTTTAGGTCGTGCAATTCTGAACGAGAAGAGAAGAAAACAGGTTTATCTCTAGGATTCTACAGTACAGACAAAAGTCACAAAACGAAGGAAGAGAAGACAGGTTTTTCTCATCTCTACCCTTACTCTCTAGTGTTGTGCTCTACATAAAAAACTATACAGTGAAGAGAAAAGCAAAAAGCCCATCGTGATTTTTCTCATCTGTAGTGTTCCACACCCGCATCTAAAAAAGTCACAAAACGATAGAAGAGAAGACAGGTTTTTCTCATATCTAGTGTTCTTCATCTAATTCTTTTCAAGGTCTCTCTATTTCTAGCCCTCATCTCAATATTTTTTTTGCCTACAAACCCCATCGTTATAGCCCTAATCTCATTCGGTTTGGTTCAGGTTTAGGGTTTTTCAAGTAACTTCGGTTCGGTTTTCGAGTTAGGATTTTCGGTTCTCAATTCGGTTCGGTTCGGTTCTGGGTTGATATGTATACACCTCGGTTTGGTTTTGGATTGAGGTCAACCCGGACCAAAGCAAACCGAATTGCACCCCTAATCCATACCTTCAACTAGAGATCTTTTGACAAGGCCTATCATTGTTCTATTATTCACTGACATCCTCGAGTTTTTTGAGGAATTTTTCTTTCTTTTTTTCTTTTTTCAAGTTATAATAACTTCACTGATCCAATGAAATATAAGTAAAGAAAAAAATACAATTGGGTGCCATTTAGATACAATTACATAGCTAATCACCAAACATAAAAAGAACAAAATATCGCATCAGGAACAAGAAATAAGACTTTCTCCTAAGCTGCAAGCGTCGCATCCCGATAGAAGGTCCCCCCCCCCCCCCAGCCTACAATATCCCCTTGGAAGTTGAATCCATCCAAAGGAAGAAAATAACGAGCGATTGTAACTATAATCTTTCGAATACAAAGCTTTTTATATCCTTCAATTATCGGAAAACAATATTAGTGAATATCCAAGTGAACAATAAATGAAGTATTAGGAGATGATCAAACATATTAGGTAGCAACACCCTCATATTGTGTTCTTCAATATATATTTTTGTTATCTAGCTATCTGTAGTTTCATGAAGAGAAAATAAAAACAGATGGAAAATAAAGAGAGTGGTCTGATCAAAGCTAGCACACTGGTAAATAATCATAGTGGAAAACACTAAAAAGTGAAGAAATAACCTTCAAGCCAAAACACCAAAAACATTTAGGTATATATGAATTGATTAAGTTCTATGCATATACAAGGGAATAATGTAACACCATTCTGAACTTGCAGGTGTAAAGGAAAAGCAAATAATCATTACATAAATTAACGCTGCACGCAAATATTAGAATCCAGGCCCATAAAAATAAATAAAATAAAATGAAAAATTAACCTACCGCAAGATCTGCGGCTGTATGTTAAATCTGTATTAGCAAAGAACAATCTCAGCTAAAATATTAATATATTGTCAATGCTAAGGAAGATATAGAGAACCAAGGGAAAAATTTTGGGGCAAAAAACGCCAAAATGAACTTACAGCAACATTTAGTAATCCAACACAAGGGTAGGCTGAAAAAATAGAATTCATTCTCTTTCTTGCGCGAGGTGATAGATTATAAAACTGAAGCATCCACTCGAAAACCTAAGAAGCATATAATGCCCCTTTAAGAATCAGAATCGAGTGTTTGATATATATAAACTAAAAGTTAAATAACTAAATAAAGAACTAGAGATGAACCGTAGACTACAAAACTAACTTGTCAAGAAAAAAAACCAATAGAAATGCTGCAAATATTATAATGGAAAAATAACAATTTATAAGGCTCGCTTAAGTAAATTGGGTTGTCCAGTTGATAAGAACAGTACTAGCAGAAGACCAAAAAACACACCAACAACAACCAGTGCCAAAAACCCTAAAGGGCCGTACCCGATGTAGGTCTCACCAAAGCAGTGCCCGGCAAGCCTTAAAGGATTGGGACCCGGGACCAGACCAGTCCCGGCCAATCCTGATCCGGACCGGCAGTACCATCCAGTCGGCAGCACCGGTCACCAGAACGACGGTACCGGACCGGTCCAGATCAATACCGGTCTAGACCGTCCAATTCATAAAATTAAAAAAAAAAAATATATATATATATATATAAGAACAAAACACCGGACCGGTTGTACCATCACCAGACCGATATCGGTTGTACGGCCAATCCAGATCGGTATCGATTGTACCAGTCCGGTCCAAAGCCTCACGATACATTAGTTGTATCGTGGCTTGGGGGCGAACCGGTCTTGGCTGATCCCGATACAGATCAGATCGGATCGGATCAGTCCGATCCTTTAAACCTTGGTGCCCGGGGAGGAGCGAATTTGAAACAAACCTAACCTTTGGCATTTTTGCTCAAGGTGACTACGCTCAGATTCGAACTCGCGTTTTCACGATGGCGTCTAAAAGACTTGCTTCCAAAAGAACACTATAAAATTCCAAGAGACTTGGGCCAATTAACTAAGGGTCCATTTGGATCATAAGAATTCAGGTGTGGGAATTGGAATTGGCAAGTTTGAATTTCAATTATTGCGTTTGGATGACCTATTCCCACATAAATTAAAATTCACGTGGGAAAAAAGGACACCCAATTCCCACGATTCATAAGAATTATAATTCACACCCTGGAGGTGTTTATTGTATTCCCACGTAAACTATGTACTTCTTTGGGGTGGTTTAAAAGGGTAACCCACCAGATCGGTTTCGATTTTGACCAACAACCAGTCCTGCCGGTCTGGCGACTAGTCCCCCAGTCCAACGATCAACCGGTCTGGCGACTAGTCCCCCAGTCCAACGATCAACCCCATCGGTCCGGTCCAATTCTTTTTAATTTGAAAATATCCTATTTTGGTACCGGATCCGGACCAGCCGGTCCAGGCCAGAACCGGTCGAGACCGGCCAGTACCCGGTCCCAGTACATTAAACCTTGTTGCCATCCCTATTTTAAGAGAACCCATCACTTGAGTTAAATAAATAGTAAAGAAAAAATATACACTAGTTATACAAATTAGATAAATTAGACTATGAGTATCGTGTATTTCAATACATATGAATTTGAAATCATAAGATTTACAATTCATATGCATTCCAATTCTCATGTATCTTTGAAGTCATGCGATCCAAACGTACCCTTGATTTTTTCAGGAGTGGGTGATTAACAAGATATCTAATGTCACGTTCTTGCTGGTAATTCCATAGTAAATTGGTGCTAGAGATTACAGATTTTAGGATGATTAGTTTTACAACTAGCCAGCACAAGATCATACCAAAAGTTATGGTTATAAGGCTCAAGGTGGTTTTAGGTTCTTTTGCACCTCAACATCAGAGTACTCCAATCCATCTCAGGCAGATTCTCAATAGTTCCCTAATAGCTAATGAATGGGTTAAGAAGAGGTTTGGGTCTAGGCTCACTAGGCTAGTGTGTAAACTGGCTTTAGAGAAACCTTACAACACAATCAAGTGGAAGTTCTTAGATGTCCTAAAGTGGACCGATTTTCGAGCTTGATGACGTAAGTGGACTACAAATCAAGGCAGGCAGATTATTGATATTGCTTTGATAGCTAATGGATGTGTTAGGTCTGGGTCCATAGGATTGTATGTAAACCCTATCTAAAGAAAGCTTACAACACAATTGAGTGGGAGTTCTTAGATGTGGTCCTAGAGTGGAAGGATTTCAGGGGAACATCTCCTTTTCTTTCATTATACACGGAAGTGCAAAGAGACAGCCCTAATATTCCAAAGGATTGGGTCAAAGAGACAGCCCTAATATTCCCAAGGAGGTTTATGGCTCTTTCACCTCACATGTGTTTTCTTTGTAGAGAGGCTGAGGAGACTCCTAATCATCTCTTTCTTTATTGAGTGGTAGCGGTGGAGATTTGGAGTTTCTTCTTGAGGAGTATCGGGAGATTATGGGTTATGCCGGCCGGTTTTTGCCAATTGCATGCTCAGTGGGTATTTTCAGGGTTGGCGGAGAGGGGTCGCATTATATACCGTTTGGTCTTCCAGGCTATTCTTTGGCACATTTGGATGGAGCGGAACCAGAGGATTTTCTAGGAGTCCTATTCCCTGACTTCGAGCGTGATTTGAGGGTATTGTGGTGAAGGTTGCCTCTTGGGCCTCTGTGAGACCGCAGTTTACTGATATTTCGACGGCGGATATCAGGAGAGAGTGGTACAGGTTCGCTGTGAGTGACACCGCCCTTGTGGCGCCGGTTTCTGGTTGGAGTCCCCCGCCGATCAGAAAGGTGAAGCTCAACTTTGCTAGGGTTTCTTTAGATTCTTCTGGCATTGGTGGTGTGTTCAGAAATAGTGAGGGGGCCTACTTGTTTGCCTTTTCTGGCCCTTCTATTTGTGGTGAGATGGTGAGGATTGCTCTCATGGCCTTAGTGACTGGCTTGAGGTTTGCTTGGGCACAGGATTTTCATGATTTGATCGTGGAGAGCTCGTCGGCTGATATCATCGACGGGATGGGGAGACCGGAGCTGTGTGCCTGAAGATTTGCCCATCTTTTTCGTCTGGCTTGGTCTATGAGCATGGATAAGAACATATCATTCCATCTTGTGTCTCAAGGGGCTAATTCAAAGGCGGAGACCTTGGTTAGGAGGGGTGTGGAGAGGAGTTCGATGTTTGAGGGGGTTCCTTCTCTGGAGATGTTGCAGGAGGAGTGATTTGATGAGTACTGTAGGGTTGTTCATGTGGTGATTTTATCGGTATAGTGGGTG
>JAUPMG010074228.1:0-13063 GCA_031762675.1 Pachysandra terminalis
TGCCATGTCAAATTTAATTGCCTTTTAGACAACTGCTATGAATGGTTAACCAAATTCATCTAGAATGGTTTCAAGAGTGAAATAGGTGATTAATATATTCCTATTGTTCCTGATATTGGTTCTAATATAGTATTTAGGGACATTTTTGTAAACTCAGGCTTGCATATTACCTCTATTGAATTTGTAGCAGATAGATGTTGGTGAATGCAAAGAAATATGGGTAGGTGGACTATTTTACTTTTATACAAGTTTCAAATTTAAGTCGTTAAGATAGCATGGATGTAGAATACAATTTTAGAGAAATGCTTGTGAGAAAATGTCAGAAGGCGCATAACAATGATGTAAGATCACGGCGACCACAGATTAGAACCAAGTTAAGTGTCGATGGCATTGAAGAACTGCTCTAGTCAATCGAGTGAGAGGGATTTTTCAATATTTTTGTTTTCATAACACTCAAATAGATTAGAAGTTAGGTTAGTTTTGATTATAATTGTTTCTCATTTTTCAAAGAGTTTAATGGGACTTTCTTGTTAGTTAAGATCTAAAGGTCCAAATGGTCTAAGTAACAAATCTAACGCAAATGATCTAAGTACAGATCTAACGGTCTAAATAATCTAGATATTAGATCTAACGATCCAAATGATCTAGATATTAGATATAACAGTCCAAATGTTCTAAACAGCAAATCTAACAGCCCAAATGATCTAGATAATAGATCCAACGGTCAAAATGATCTAAATAATAGATCTAATGGTCCAAATGATATAGATATCAGATCTAACGGTTTAAATGACCTAGATATTAAATCTAACTATCTAAATGAACTATATATCATATCTCGGTCCAAATGATCTAGATATCAGATCTAATGGTTCAAATGACCTAGATATCAGTTCTAACAATCTAAATGATCTAAATATAATATCTAATGGTCTAAAGGACCTTCGTGATCTAGATATAAGATCTAACAGTTCAGATGATCTAGATTTCAAATCCAACGGCCCAAATGATCTAGATATTAGATCTAGCACTCTAAATGAACTGAATATAAGATCTGACGGTCTAAATGTCCTAAAAAATAGATCTAACGACCTATGTGATCTAGATATTGGATTTAACAGTCCTAGTGACCTAAAATCATATCCAAACCATATATTAATCCATTTTCTTTAAAAATACGGTTGGATTGATCCCACTTCGGTAGGCAGTCTGAAAAATTAAATCTGGCTCAGCCACAACTAAGAAAAATCGTATATTAATCCATTTCTTTTCAAAACTACGATTAGCTTGATCTCACTTTGGGTACGTAGGTAGCCTCGCAAACTAAATCAGGCTCAGCCACAACTAAACCAAATTATACTTTGTCCTGCAAATATTAAGGACTAAAAACAATCATGATATAACAAAATAAGGTTTAAAGCTAGAATCAAATGGATGATAAAGGATGTAGGAAGCATGATATCAGCCCTTCCCCCTCATTTTTCTTATTGCACTTTCTTTCTTTTCTTCTTTGGACTTATACAGAATAAAGAGAGAAACTGAGAGTGGCAGCAATGGAACTCCTTCTCTGAAGGTAGTATTTCCACTGTCTCATATGTCAGCAAATCCATAAACTAGGCTTTATCAATTTGATAGCAATCTCGTAGACAACAGAAGAAGATCAAAATTTAGACTATGCTACAAATTTACCATAATGGGAGTGTCTACAAACAAATTGTGTCACAAACAGCAATTGATCCACAATTACCATCATCTCCTTCTTTAACCAATCTTGGAAGAAGATCTTTAAAATAGAGATTCCAAATCTTATTGTTTATATTGATTAATTGTATCAGCAATGGAATGCAAAACTTGTGGGTATTGCAAAGGTGGAAGAATAGGGTCTGACACATCTTCCGGGAAGAAAGGATGCTCATCTGGGCTCTTGTATCTGCCCACCTATGAATGAAGCTTCTTAGTTTTCTTAACCAAGAACTCAACTAAGGAGCCATGGAACCCATCCATGAGGAATGCATTAGGGTCATATGCGTCAGCATTGTAGTAGTATTGAGCCCTCTTCAAAAGGCAAAATATTATGCTATCCTCTTGTCTAATTAAAGAGCGCCTTATACTATCCAGTGTTAAACTCTCAATCTTATCTACCCTTTTTTTTTTCAATCTAACAGGAAAAGTTGTAGAAACTTTAATAGATTGACTTCCTTTTTATGCTAGACTTGACAGAGAAAATTGAAACGATGCAGGATTATTTTGAGGGGTTTGGTTGACGAAAATGGAGGTGGTTCTTGAGGAATTTAGCACATGAGGGGTCAAAATAAGAGGAGGCGTATTTTAGCAGTTTGAATTCCATTGATGACTAGAGAGAATAGATCTAAAGCTGAGAGAATAACAGAAAGAGAGAGAAAAGCATACCTGATTTCTAATTTTCTTTTTTGCTTCCTTCTTCTTCTTCTTCTTTTTTAAATCTCTTCCATTGATTACCCACGAGGCGGGAAGAGATGGGGAGAATTAAAAGGAAGAGATTTAAAAAAAAAAAAAACAAGAACAAGAACAAGAACAAGTCAAAAGCAAAAAAGCAAACTCAAAATTAAGTATCCTTTTCTCTCTTTCTCTTGCCCCTCCCCCCAAACTCCCCCTTTGTGTTTATGTTTACTTTGTTATTCTCTCAGCTTTAGATATATTCTCTCTAGTCATCAATGGAAGTCAAGCTACTAAAATACACCTCCTCCTGTTTTGACACCTCATGCTTTAAATCCCTCAAGAACCACCTCCATTTTTGTCAACCAAACCCCTCAAAATAATCCTGAATCATTCATATTTTCTCTATCAAGCTAGCACGAAGAGGAATTCAAAATATTCAAGCTTCTACAACTATTCCTGTTAGATTGACAAAAAAAAGGTAGATAAGAGAGAGAGTTTAGCACTGGATAGTATAAGACACTCTTTAATCATAAATGAGAATAGTATAATATTTAGCCTTTTGGAGAGGGCTCGATACTACTACAATGCTAACACATATGACCGTAATGCATTCCTCATGAATGGGTTCCGTGGCTCCCTGGTTAAGTTCTTGAATAAGGAAACTAAGAAGCTTCATTCACAGGTGGGCAGATACAAGAGTTTAGATGAGCATCCTTTCTTCCCAGAAGATCTATCGGACCCCGTTCTGCCACCTTTGCAGTACCCACAAGTTTTGCATCCCATTGCTAATACAATCATTATAAATAATAAGATTTGAAACTTCTATTTCAAAGATCTTCTTCCAAGATTGGTTAAAGAAGGAGATGATGATAATTGTGAATCAATTGTTGTTTGTGACACAATTCGTTTGCAAGCACTCACAAAGAGAATCCATTATGGTAAATTTGTAGCAGAGTCTAAATTTCGAGCTTCCCTTGTTGTCTACGAGACTGTCATCAAACTGCTGAAGCCTAGTTGATGGATTTGCTGACATATGAGACAGTGGTACCTTCAGAGGAGGAGGAGTTCCATTGCTGCCACTCTTAGCTTCTCTCCTTATTCTGTATAAGTTCAAAGAAGAGAGAAAAGAAAGTGCAATAAAAAAAATGAGGGGGAGGGCTAATATCATGGTTCCTACGTCCTCTATTATCCCTTTGATTCTAGCTTTAAACCTTATCTTGCTGTATCGATTCTAGCTTTAAACCTTATCTTGCTGTATCATGATTGTTATTAGTCTTTCATATTTAAGAGACAAGATATATTTTGGTTTAGTTGTGGCTGAACCTGATTTAGTTTGTCAGGCTGCCTACATACCCAAAGTGGGATCAAGTCAATCGTAGTTCTGAAAAAAAATAAATTAATATATGATTTTCTTAGTTGTGGATGAGCCTGATTTAATTTGTCAAGTTGTCTATGTACCTGAAGTGGGATCAAGCCAATCGTAGTTCTAAATAAAATGGATGAATATATGATTTGGATATGAGTTTAGGTCATTAGGGCTGTTAGATCAAATATCTAGATCACGTAGGCCATTAGATTTATATTTCTTAGGCCATTAGTCCGTCAGATCTTATATTCGGGTCATTTAGACTGTTAGATTAGATATCTAGATTATTTGGACTGTTGGATCTGATATCTTGATCATCTGGACTGTTAGATCTTATATATAGATCACATAGGCCATTAGATATATTTCTTAGGCCATTTAGACCATTAGATCTTATATTTAGATCATTTAGATCGTTAGATCTGATATCTAGGTTATTTGAACTGTTAGATTTGATATCTACATCATTTGGACTGTAAGATCTAATATCTAGATCATTTGGACCGTTAGATCTACTATCTATATGATTTAAGCAATTAGATATGTTGTTTCGATCATTTGGACCGTTACATCTAATATCTAGATCATTTGGACCGTTAGATCTTCCACCTAGGTATTTTTGACCGTTAAATCTATTACTTAGATCATTTGAACCTTTAGATCTTAAATAACAAGGACCCATTAAAGTCTTCAAGAAATGAGAAACAATTATGATCAAAACTATAACATAACTTCTAATATTTTTGAGTGTTACGAGAACAAAACTACTGAAAAGTCCTTCTCCTTATCATGTGAGAAAGAAAAAACCAAATCCTCTTAAAGTAAAGAAAAACAACCACCAAAATTGTTGGGTTTGTCTCAAATTCTTTTTGGATTCATAATTGTAACTTATATAAAATATTGGATCTAAACAAACCCAACTTTAATTGACCTGAGCCAACCTTATTTGATAAAAGCTTTTTAATAAAATGATATTTTTGAAAGCTCAAGCCTAGTTCACTATGAATCAAGCCTAAAACTAAGCGAAGATAGCCTTCAGTTTTCACACCTCCCAAAGATCAGAATCAAAACATGATTAAATTACCATGAAGTTAATTTATAACTAATCATATGAGCCTAGAAGAAAACAGTACAGATTTCATTTGAAAATACTTTGTACAAAAATTTAGAAAATCTTACACCAAGTATTGTACAAGGAAACAACAAACTAGAAAGATCAAAGTCAAATCCTTGAAAAAATAAGAAAAAATAAATTCAAAACTTTCAACAAACAATAAGCATTCTAAAAGTAGATCAATGGAGTAAACTATGAGAGAAATCTAGAATCAAAAACCTAGTTAGAGATCTAAACAAATTAATTCACATTCAAGCAGCTGATGAAAAACTAACTTAAGGAAAACTCAATCAGTCAAATCCGAAAATTACAATTTAAATAAAAGGATAAAAACTATATCAAAGGATTATAATGATAGAACCTGTAAACTCAATCAAATTCAATCAACTACCAATAAATTAAAAAAAAAACCTAATAATTACGAAAATGTAACATATAAATCACTAATTTCTAATTTTCCTTTATTGTATAATCATGAGAATAGACCCAAACCTATCATGACTCTAATCTGAATTTCAAATAGAATTATCATAGATATTATATATATATATATTAGAAAAAAAACGAAGAAATAATAAGCATAATCAATACAATTCATGAAGCTCACACTACTCAGAAAAAAAACCCAGCATATTACTAAATAAAATTAAATCCAATAAAATTCAAGAACATAATTAAATTGGAGGAATTAGTATGAAGAATGTAATAAAACAATCTCAGATTCTACAAATTGATAATTTAAGATAAAAACCTATAACACAAAAACAAATTAACGAAATCAAAGGAATTAAGATGAAAGTAAGGGTGAAAAACTACCTGATTGGTTATATGGTGACCTCTAGACTTGATTGAAAGCTCTGAAATCTCAAACACCATTTTGGGAACTCCGAAATTTTCTTATGATTTTGTTTGAGTTAAATTTAAATGAAACAAAATGAAAAAAAAAATATGGAGTCCCGAAATGATGTTTGAGATTTCAGAGCTTTCAATCAAGTCTAAAGGTCACCATATAGATCAAATTAGGTAATTTCTTGACCCTTACTTTAATCTTAATTCCTTGGATTTCATTAAAAAAACGTGGTTTAGATTTTTTGTTATCTTAAATTATAAATTGTAAAATCTGAGATTGTTTTATTATGTTCTTCATATTGATTCCTTCAATTTAATTATGTTCATGAATCTTACTGGGTTTGATTTTATTTAGTATATAATTTGTTGTTTTTTTTTTTTTTTCTGGGTAGTGTTAACTTCATGAATTTTATTGATTATGATTTTTTATTGGTTTTTGTTCTAATATATCTGTAATTAATATCTATGAGAATGTTGTTTAAATTCAGATTAGATATATGATAGTTTTGAGTCTATTCTCATTTTATACAACAAGGAGAATTAAGAAATAGGGTTTTCTATGTTACATTTCAGTAATTATTAAGGTTTTTTATTTATTAGTAGTTGATTGAATTTGGTTGAGTTTATAGGTTTTATCATTATAATCTTGTGATATAATTTTTTTCCTTTTATTTACATTGTAATTTTCGGTTTTGATTGATTAAGTTTTCCTTAAGTTATTTTTTCATCAGTTGCTTGAATGTCAATTAATTTGTTTAGATCTCTAATTAGGTTTTTGATTCTGGATCTCTCTCACGTCTTGCTCCATTGATCTACTTTTAGAACGCTGATAGTTTGTTGAAAGTTTTGATTTTTTTTCTTATTTTTTAGATTTCTTTAAGGATTTGATTCTAATCTTTATAGTTTGTCGTTTCCCTGTACAATGTTTAGTGTAAGAGTTTTCTAAATTTATGTACAGAGTAGTTTCAAATAAAATTTGTACCATTCTCTTCTAGGTTCATAGGATTAGTTATGAATTAAATTTCATGTTAATTTGATTCGATTCAATCATGTTTTAGAGTTATTGTTTGAGTATTTACAGTTGCTGCCCTGTGCTCGATATTTTTAGTTTTTTACTTTATTTTCTTTTCAAACGAGTTTATTCTACTCTGATTTTTGGAAATGTTTTGTATTTCATCATGATGAGATTTTCGAAATTTTCTGGAAGCTTACCTTATGTGAGGTTCACACGACCCATGTTCACAGAAGATATGCGTCCATTTTTTTAGATAAAGAAACAAAGTGATTTAGGGTTCTTATATTCTAGTGGGATGAATATCTTCTGTGAACCTTATGTGAGGTTCACGCGAGGTTGACACATGTCCTAGGAGGGCCCCACCAAGAAGTGTGACTGACATTTCTAAAACCCTAACGGACCTATAAACCTGAAATCCGCTTTACCTTAACTAGCTTGTACCTTAATAGGTGATGGCCTCGGACAGGTGTCACCCTCGTGTGAACTTTACACAGCCCAAGTTCACAGAAGATATTCGGTCATTCTAGTGTACATGAAATGCTTTACCCTTCTTTACATATTACAGTGAAGTAAGACTATAATGAAAATGAAATATTAGTTAAGACAAGTATTCCCCAAAATAGGAGCTCTTACTTTAGATTATGTATAAATTTTGGTAGATTAAAGCTTGGAAAGGGAGCATTTTTGTAAATATCAATAAGGAAACATGATCAAAGCCACTACTTTACATCGCCTATGGTGAGAAGCCAACTTGACTTTCATACAAATTTATGTGAAACCAAGTCATTAGAAAGATTGACCATTGTATTAGACCTAGATGGAAGTTTATATTTGATATACTGTCGTTGTAAGAAAATTTACAAAAGTAGGCTTTAAAACATTGATTGTTACATATTTTAAATTAATGGTAAACAAGTTAAGCAATAAACATATTTTTCTATACTTAGAAAAATTTCTCTCCTCTTAAAGACTTCTTGTGTAAATTTTCTTACATCGTTTGCATATTAATTATGAACTCATAAGAGTTTATTTTTTATGTTATTAAGAAAATAAAATTTTATTATAAGACAGAGTATTTGCTATATACCTTGATATTGGTCAGAAGAGAACATGTCAATGACATGTACGCATGGCTGGTAGGGCCCCCACTTGCAGTAGCAATATGTCTAATTTTGAATAATATTCTGGTACAAGGTACATTTCTTGTTGGGGCATAAAATTATTTCCCTACATATCATTGAGGTTAGCTTCTTCAATACATATTTTATCTAGCTTTGATTGAAGTTCTCAAAAGGCTAAAAAATGAGCACTATACAAATTTGGTTTCTCTTTGGTATATCAAACTTTTTGCCTTAAAATTTAGCTTAGCATTTGTGCCAAAAATCAATATATACCATGTTGAGATGTCAAATTTATGTTGTGTCAAATTCATTTGCCTTGTAGACAACTGCTATGAATGGTTAACCAAACTCATCTAGAATGATTTCAAGAACAAAATAGGTGATTAATATATTCTTATTGTTCTTGATATTGGTAATAATGTAGCATCTAGGGACATTTATGTACTCTTGTAGCAAAGAGATGTTGGTGAATACAAAGAAATATGAGTTTGACAGACTATTTTACTTTTCTACAAGTTTCCAATTTGAGTAAGTGGTTAAGATGACTTGGATGTAGAATGAAGTTGTAGAGAAATGCTTGTGAGAAAATGTGAGACGGTGCATATTAAAGGATCTAAAAGGACTAAAAAAGTAGATATAGGAGGAATTTGTATGTGGGTTGTGAGGGAAAAAGTGGTGTGAAAATGGAGGAATTCAGATTTAACATAGCAACAATGTAAGATCATTGTGACCACAAATCAAAACCAACTGGTATAAAGGTATGAATTTAAAGAGAATTTGATTTCCTAAAGTTAAGTGTCGATGAAGTTGAAGAACCGCTCTAGTCAATTGAGTGAAGGATTTTTCAGTAGTTTTGTTCTCATAACACAAACAGATTAGAAGTTAGGTTAGTTTTGGCTTATGATTGTTTCTTATTTTTGAAGACTTTAATGGGTCTTTCTTGTTAGTTGTAGATAATAGTCTATCATCTTTTAAGTGATCTTGCATCATTTTAGTGTTTTAGTTAGGGAAAAAGAAGAATGACGAGTGTAATTAGGTGATATTGTCACATTTTAAGGTCATAGTAATTGTGTTAGTTGAGGAAACTTGCAACAAAAACGAAACCTTTGTGAGTATTAATATTTTCATAATAGTACTGTTATAGATACATCAAAGAAAAACCTAAACCGATTTCTGATTTTCCTTACGCTGCATATGGATCCAACATTAATTTGAAGGGAATCTATAGAAAACCCAATAGAAATCAGAGAAAGAAAGGAGTTGGGGGTGAGAAGTATGAAAGGTTGGGGTTATTCTTTTTACCTTTGATTTTTATATCTTACAAGATTCTAAAATCTCCCTCTATTTATATATATACATACACACACACGCGCGCGCGCATATATATATATATATATATGAAGCATGTTGTCTGGAAGTGGAGATTGGAGCATTGAATGGAGTGTGCATGCGTGCGCGTCACGTGTCTACATGCTCTGGCAAATGCACACCCTGAATCTAGACGTCTAAAGCATGTGAAAACGTGACGTGCAATTGGGGCATCATGTGGACGGATAATGCGCATACTTCCATGTTCCAACTGATGCTTGAGCCTCTCTACGCTTCAGATGAGATTATCATCTGGAGTGCTAAGGCTAGAGTATCGATTTGAGCACTAGAGCACGCCACATGTCTACATGATGCCTTAGATACGCACCAAGGGTCTACAAGCTCTAAACATCTAGACACATGGTGCACACATATACACGCTCCAGTTGATGCTCCAACCTTCACACTTTAGATAATATGTTTCCATATACATATGAGAGCATAACATCTAGAGCATGTGCGTCATACATCCACATGCTTCGAATGTGCTCCGAATGTGCGTCATACATCCACATGCTCCAGACATGTTATGCTTATCGGTTGGAGCATGCGAATTCATGGTGTGCATGCATACATGCTTCAGACAATATGCCTTCATATCAATATATGATCATATCATTTGGAGCTTAGAGTCTAGAGCATTGAAGGATACGCGCAATGTATCATCGTAATGTCTCGGATGTACACCACACGTCTACATGAGCACATGTCTAGACGTCCGGAGCATGAATGCCACGCGTCCACATGATGCCTCGGACGTCTGGAGGCATGGTGTGCATTCGTTGGAATACGAGAAGATGTGGTATGTACACATGCTTGCTATAACCGATGCTCCAACTTCCATGCTTTAGACGATATGCTTTCATATATATATGAGCATATCATTTAGAGCGTTGAGGTTGGAGCATCAACTATAGCATTGGAGCATGCGCATCACATGTCTACATGATGGTTCAGATGCGCACCATGCATCCATATGCTCTAGACATCTAGACACATGGTGCACATCTTCCGGAATATGGGGACAAATGGTGCAAACACATATATGCTCCAATCTACGCAACATATGTCCATATGATGCCCCAAATGTGCGCTATGCATCCACATGTTTAAGACATGTTATGCTTATCACTTGGAGTATGTGGAAGCATTGTGTGCATGCATACATGCTCTAGCTGACGCTCCAATCTCCATGCCCTAGACGATATGCTTTCATATAAATATGGGAGCATATCATTTAGAGCATGGAGGCTGAAGTGTTGAAGGATACATGACATGCGTCCTCATGATGTCTCAGAAGCGTGCTACATATCCTAATGCTACAAACGTCTAGACGCGTGTTGTGCATCCACTAAAGCATGTGGAGATGTGAAGCATACGCATGGATGCTCAACTGATGTTCTAACTTTATGCTTCAAATTATATGCTTTCATATATATGAAACTATATTGTTTGAAGCGTGGAGGTTGGAACATTAGCTGGAGCGTGCATATGTATGCTTCACGCATCCACATGCTTTGAAGGATGCGCACCACGCATTTAGACGTCTGGAGCATTAGAACGTGTAGCATGCATCTGAGGCATCATGTGGATGTAATGACGCATATCTTCCTGTGTGTGTTTGTGGAAGCATATCGTATGGAGTGTTGAAATTTGAGCATCGGTTGTAGCATGTATGCATGCACACCATGCGTCTATATACTCCAACTGATAAGCACAACACGTTTAGAGCATGTAGATGCATAGCACACATTCGGGACATTATATGGATACGTGGCATTCATGCTCTAACGCTTTAACCAATTCTTCACTCTCTAAATGATATGCTCATATTCTGGAGCATGCATGTGTTTGTATCATATGTCCACATGCTCTACTAGATATGCACCACGTGTCTATATGTTTGTAGTCTGTGGACACATGATGTGCATAAGAGGCACCATGTGGACACGTAGGGTGCATCCTTCAATGCTCCAGCGAATGCTCTAGCATCAATGCTCTAGATGATAATATGATATGCTCTTAAATGTGTTGAAGCATATCATCTAGAGAATGAAGCATCAGATAAAGCGTGCATGCATGAGCACCACATGTCCACATGTTCCAATGGATGCACACTATGTCTTTAGACGTTTGGAGCATGTAGACGCATGGTGCTCATCCGAGGCAACATGCAGACTTGTCACACACATGTTCCAGCTTGCATGTGTCCACATGTTTTACACGCCTAGATGCGTGGTATGCGTCCTTTGGAACATGGGGATGTGTGGTGTGTATGCATGCATGCATGCTTCAACCGATGCTCTAACCTCCATGCTTCCATACATATGTGAGCATATAATCTAGAACGTTGAGGCTAGAGCATCGAGTTGAGCGTTGGATGCGCACTACGCATCCATAGACTCTAAACATTGATACGCATGATGCACATTTGTCGAAGTATGTGGACACATGGTGCACACATGCTCCAATCTCCACGCGTCATACTATATTTATCCATATATATGAGAGCATAGAGGATGGGGCATCGACTAGAGTGTTACAGCATACAAGCCACATATCTATATGATGCTCCCGAATGTGTGTCATGCATCCATATGCTCCAAACGTCTAGATGTGTTGTACATATCGATTGGAGCATGTAGATGTTTGGTGTGCATCCATACATGCTCCAATCTCTATACTCTAAATGATATGCTTCCGTATCCATATGTGAGCATATTATTTAAAACGTTGAGGTTGGAGTATATGTCCATTGCATACTCATGATGCCACGGATGCACGCCACACATCTTAATATTCAAGATGTCTAGATGCATGATATGCATTTGCTAATGGATGTGGACACGTGGAATATATTATCTTAGGCGTGATGATTGGAGGATCAACTGAGCGTGCATGCGTATGTTCCACGCGTCCACATGTTTCGGTGGGTACACACCATGCGTTTAGATGTCTCGAGCATGAGGATGTGTGGCACGCATCTGGGGCATAATGTGGACGCATGATGCGTATCCTTCAACGCTTTAGCCTCTACACTTCAAATAATATGCTTGCATATATAAACGCATATAGTTTGAAGCATAAATGTTAGAGCTTTGGCTGGAGCGTTTATGCATATGCGTTATGCGTCTATATGCTCCGACTTATTAGCATCACATGTCTAAACATCTAGAGCATCTTGACGTATGACGCACATTCGGGGCATCATATGGATATATGGCATTCATGCTAACGCTCTAGCTAATGTTATAGCCTTCATACTCTAGATGATATGCTCTCATACATATGAAAGCATATCATCTGAAGTGTGGAGGGTGGAGCGTCGACTAAAGTATCCATTTGTATGCACCAGGTGTCCACATGCTCTAGAAAATGTGCACCACATATCTAGATGTTTGAAGCCTGTGGACACAAGGTGTGTATCCCAGGCATCATGTGGACTCGTGGCGCACATGCTCCAACCTTAACGCTCGAGATCATATGTTCTCGTATGTATTAAAGAATATCGCCTAGAGCCTAGAAGTTGGAACATCATCTAAAGTGTGCATGCATGCGCGCCACATGTCTATATGTTTCGATGGATGCGCACCACGTGTCTAGACATCTGGAGTATGTGGAAGCATGGTGTGTATCCGAGGCTAGGAGTGTAAACGAGCCGAGTTAGCTCGGCTCGCTTGCGCCGAGCTTGAGTTCAATGTTTAGGCTCGTGAGCCGAGCTTAGATAGGCTCAACTCAGTATTACATATGATAGATATCATATATAAATATATATATATATATATATATATATATTATACAATAAAGCAGTT